>CABFVX010000811.1:186221-226118 GCA_902151425.1 Timema shepardi
GGGGTTCTTCTTAAATGGTTTTCCACTCTCCCTCCACGTAAATGCATGTTCACCTCCTCTGTAATCAACTTTCACAATTCTTAACCCATTAGGCGTATAACCCAAACGGGTAGTAAGGTGCGGTTATAAATAAAAATAAAAGTCTTTAAGACATGGAAATAATCCTCTAATCTCGTGACTCTTTTTATACAAAATAATGTTCTACATAATAGCTTCAACAAAACACTGGTTCAAAATGGAATAGAGAAATAAAAGGAAGCAAGAAGTAATGTTTAAATGAATTAGAAACAGAATAAAGAATCCATAAAGAAAAACGGTAAAAGTAAAAAAATACAAAATAAATTAATATGAGTATGTGAAATAATGACCTCAAATCTGAACGTTTTTTAAAAAGAAAATAAGGGTCTTTAGCAGAACAAACCTTCAATAGGGAAGAGCAATAATACGATGGATGAGTGGAAAAGATAGCATAGACATTAAGGTGTAGGTATATATAAATCGAAATGAAAACGTTTCAGTGCGGAAAATAAAAATGGAATTACAGTTATAATATGAAAGGAGAAAAAAAAGCAATCTTAGATACCGTCTGGTTTTTGTCATGTATTAAAAAGTCGGGGATTCGCTAGACGTGAGAATTTAGATCTTTCCCAGTTTTATAGGCATATAACGTCTAGTGTCAGTAAGAAAGATAATCCTGGAGTACAGGAAGTTTGATGAAGATGATAAACTAGAAGTAATTTTATTTCAAACGCAAGAATAAACTCTATGCAGAAAATAAAACAGTGCCAGTATTACATAATTTCTTTCATGGGGTTGAAGATAATTTATTAGTTGGCTCTTATTTACTATTTAGTGTCATTATTTTCTATAGATGAAATAAACTATATAATATAAAGGGTTGGGATGATGGGAAAGGTATCTTAATGTAGAGATGTAGGGAATACCAGTGTTTTTGTGGTTTTTATGGCGAAACATTGCATTACAATGTTCTCAAGTGACAGTAGAATGTACCAACAAAATATGATAAATGCTTAAGATTTCATATTCAAGTATTGATTAATTACTTTAATATAGAAAATGTGCAGCCCTATTTTAATAGCTCATACTATCAGCAGCTGTCACATTTGAAAGGTATTATTAATACAATTAGAATAACAATAAATAATAATATAGTAAAATTGTATCAATTGGGACTGAAAAAGAGTTTGTATTTAACAAAAGGATATTTCTATGAAAATTGGATTGTACAGTACTTTTGAGGTTCTAGCTCCAGATGGTTGGCTTTATGCGCCAGTTGATCTTAATGGGCTGCCCGGGCTATTACGTAAGATATTGCAAGTTTAAATTATGAACGATAAGCTCGTTTGGTTGAACAATGGAGCATAACACTTTTATTTTTGTGCATGTACGCTAGCATATTTACCCAAATGAGGTAGAAAATAAGGTGTAGTTTTGATTATATGTACCTGAATTTGTGGGAAGGGAAAGTGTAAAATTGTTTAAGGAAAAAATATTCTCAATGTGGTATTTTAACCCTAACCTCATTGTCACTGGCAAATCAAACCAGACAAGATTCAAGTCTTAGTCCGAATGTCCATCGATGCTGTTATTATGTGTAAAATTACTTTACAGGTGTCTTAATTGTATTTAAATGATTAGAGATAATATTTAACATATAGCCGTCCAACACCTTAGCTCAGTCGGCTGCGGCCTGTTGAGCAAAGTTCAATTACCAGCATGGCAGAACCATTTATCATTGATTTAAAAGGGGTTTCATCTTTCACGGTGTGATGAATTGGCGGCCGTTGGACTGGTTGCAGTGAATGTTTAGGATCAAACTAGCTCGTTAGTTTTGTGCTGATATAATCAGTCGTTTCCTAATTCTATGTTGAATATACCAAAATAATCAAATAAAAGCATATGTTGGTCGTATTATTAAGATGCTGCTTGGAATTGAGGCCCACATTAAATTTTAATAGGAAATATTTCATATTCTTATTAATAAACATGCAAACTTGTGTGTTATTCAAACCAAACGTTAAATCTAATTAATAAAATGTATTTTTTTAAATGAAACTAACCTAAAACCGGTAATGTAATTTGTATATTTCATTCACGGTAGGAATTACTCTCTGAAAAGTCATTTTTCCTAACAATATCCTACTATATAATGTATTTCTGGTAGGGAAAAAGACCTTTCAGAAAACAATTCCTACGCTGAACAGACTTATATTTGATTGTTGATTTTTAATGCAGTCATTTTAAGCTATAGTAATGTGTTGTTTACCTTATTTGAACCAAACTATCATATTAACACGTGACTTAATTTAATAACAAAGACAACATCCATTTCTACAACAGTAACTTCATAAATGTTAAAGGAGAGTCTTCAATTTCACAAACCATACGTTTATTAATTGTGCTGGAGAATATAAAAAACTGGGCCTTGGCACCTAGCTCCTTCAAACTCCTGGAGACACAGTTGCTAGCGTGGTATCGCGTGGTCGCCAAATGGAGGCGCAACAGCTGCTTCAAGTTCTCGGAGAGACAGCTGCTAGCGTGGTGTCATGTACAGGAGCCCCGTGGCTTCTTTGGTGCTGACTGACAGTTCCCAACTGACTTCTGACAGTCAACATTTAGGTATATACCTAAATTTTGACTGTCAGAAGTGACAGATGCTAAGCACATGTTTTTGCGGATCATATGGTTCGGCGTAGGAATACATAATTTGGTCTGGTAACTTTTCAAAGCCGTCATCTGTCAGCTGTGAGCTGTCAGCCAGCACCAAAGAGGCCATGGGGCTACTGTAATCGCCAAACAGAGGCGCAACTGCCGCTCCAAGTTCCTGAAGAAAGGGTGCACGAGACAACGTCGCATTGAGCTAATATAGTCTCTTTCACCAGAATATACATCCTTCAAAATATGTTAGCTGCCAAATAATGTGGGGCTCTCGGTGTTGAAAGTTGGCTGCGGTGATTGAACCCAGGTGCGGTTTCTTTGGAAACGTTTGTCAAGAACACTACATTCTTTCATCTCGAGTCTTCACCAGGCTAACCAGACCATCGTAAACTGATGTCAAAATATTTGTAGAGGACTCGTTGACAGTTCCAGGGACTGTTTGATTTGTATCTAGCTATAAAACATAAAGGAGGTTATAAAAGGGTATAAGGGGTCCTCTAAGGATGTAAGGGGTCATATAAAACATACTGGGGGTTCTAGAGGAGTACAGGGGAAGAAATAACAAAGGGGGAAACCTTCAGTACATAGGTGGTCAGGCGTGGATTGAGGGGTGCTCAAAGGGTTAGAAAATTAAAAAAAAAAAATGAAAGTTCAAATTCTAGAAAGAAAATACAACCCAGATAAATTATACATTAAAAAAATATTTTTACTCGCATACAACTCTTCAGCCGAGTACACACGTGCGTTATTCGTCCACGTTTAATCAGTGTTCGATATGACTCACGCAAGTGTGCACAAAATATTAGTTTTCATGTACGAATGATTTCGTGCACAGCAAGTAACGAAAATTGTTCCGCATAGAGACGGTTGACTATCGCACATCAAAGACGACAAATAATCGCCTTAGAGCAGTTCATCCACGAATACCAAATAGAGAGTATGTGTGGACAGCAGGAGCGGTGTAACTCTAGGAATCCCCCCCCCGCCCCCGCACCCTGGAAATAGTTGGCCTATCCCTGGAATAAATGCACCCAAATATAGATATATTTCAAATCCTCTGATATTATCGAATATGAAGCTAAAATATGTCCTTAAATCAAATCCCAAATGACTTCTAGATGCAGTCTATTGTCAAAAATTTGCTGGAGAAGACCGCTTCAAATAATTACTAGATTAGAAGCATCTATATTCCATTCACGGTAGGAATTACTCTCTGAAAGGTCTTTTTTCCTACCAATATCCTACTATATAGTAGATTTATGGTAATGGAAAAAGGCCTTTCAGAAGTCAATTCCTACGGTGAATGGAATATAATTGGCAGAAAAGTCAGGGGAGGAAATCTCTAAATAGCTTCTAAGGCTTCTGCTTGATTCATGGTCATGCTGGTCTTTCAGGAAACTGGCGGACCAGGCAGTCAAGGAGGCGGTCCATCTACCTGCTGAGGCGGTTCATCTACCTCCCGAGGCGAGTTTGGGTGTCATATAATTTGACCTGAAGGGTTATGTTCAGCGTGGGGTTTTATGCACCTGGCACGAACAGTAGGTTTCGACCCCTGCTCAGAACAAGCTGAGGTCCATCAGAAATGGTGTGTCGCGATGGTCTTTTTATATACGAAAGTCTAGAATAGAAGAGGTCATTGTGACAAGACTTCGCGTCGGGCATACATTTCTGACCCATGGGTCTTTAATAAGAGGGGATCCACCTCCGGTGTGTGAAATTTGCGATGCTCCCCTTAGTGTGTACCACATTTTGATGTACTGTCGCAAGTATGCTCCTATTCATCTGGCTCTTAATTTTAATGGTGACCTTCGTTTTTCACTACATGAAAGTGTGGATGGAGTCATATGTTTACTCCATTTTAACCGCCAGGTGAATCTTTTAAATGAGGTTTTAATCACTTTTATAAAGTGGCTCATTTTGATGCTATCTCATATTGAGATTATTTTTAACACTTTTAGTATATTTTAATATGTTCGTTTTGTCTCTATAAATTTTGTATTTTAATATGTTTGTTTTGTCTTTTTAACGTAGTATTATTTTAACATGTTTTGTCATTTCAACGTGCTATATTTTAATATGTTTGTTTTGTTCTTTTAATCTAGTTTACACACCTGTGTTTTTTTTAGCAGGTGTATCACTCAATTTGTACTAATAACCCATTTAAGCACGCCTATGAAGTGTCTCAAATAGATATTTTATCATATTGAGATCTATTATTTTTATATTTATATCATATATTGTTTTATATATAGTGCATTCGCCTGCATATTCTGACAGGTGAATTATTATGCTGGTCCCCTATGAGGGTTTTACTATTTTTTATATCGTTCAAGGCCCGAATGACCTCACTGTGTCGATGGGCCTATAAACTCTAATAATAATAGCTTCTAAGGTCATCCAAATAGCATATCATTGTGAAGAATTTTCAGGTGAGGACCACCCCTAATAGCCTAGTTTCTGAAACAATTAAATTTTCAAAATTTTGTTGGTGGAAGACCACTTCAAAGTTTATCATCTAGAGGTATTTAACTGCCGTAAAACATTAAGATGAGGATCACTTTAAATAGCTCTGAGGGGCATCCGAATTTCAAATATTTCTAGGTGAGGAACCCTTTAAATGACTTATAAAAGAATATAGTTAAAAAAAAGAAAATCAAGTCGAAGACTAAGCATAACTTCTAAAGTGAACAATTTTTCAAAAAATTGCTAAATTGCTAAAGGAGGGCCACTTCGAATCATTTATAAAATCATCTAATTTTAAAAAATTGGGGAGGATAGCCAAGGTTTAAAACATACATAAGATCGAATATGAATGAGAAACTATTAAATGACTTTAAACAGAAATCTAACATGCAAAGTAACTATGTTATTTATTATGGCCCCCTATGAAAATTATCTGGATCCACCCCTATAGGTGGTTAATGGTTTAATATAATGTGTAGGTACATGGAATCTTGTTTAGTGTAAGTGCACCCACATTAATATGAAGAGAGGATGGGAAAAACCACCATAGTGGATCCCATGTGAAAAAAAACCACCCTTAATGCATCCGGCTGGGATACGAAACTCAACCCCCCCTCCCCCTTACCAGCAACAGTTTATTGGAAACTGCACATCATAAACCGCGGGACCACTTGTGCAGCTTGAATCCTTTTTCCAAGAATTTGTCCATTAATACCTATACCTATATAATACGCCTATTAATACCCTTTCCGCTCCCCCCCCCCTTACTCAACCTTTTCTTCTATGTGAAATGGACAACATTATTTCAGTTTTATGACAGGGGCAGATCCTAGAAATAAAACCCAAACCCTTGTATCGTGCCTTTATATCACCTTGCAATACGTATTAATGTCCTTTCTGACTCCTATTTTACGTGCGCTTGTTTGCTAAAATGTTAAACAAACAAAACCAATGAAACTTATTCGTTCTCACTTCTTTTTCCAGCGAATGTCGAAATCTACTTCGTATCCTCTATTGCCAGCGACGCGTCCCGTACAACTCTCGCAAATAATGTCGCCTCGTTGTTTTCATATTGCTCTTTTCCTTAATAAAGTGTGTCTCGCTTGATTTTCTCTGACTTTCTTCGGGATTGTTACGAATATAAGAAGGTTTACTTGCATAGCATGAGATTGTTTGCAATAATTCCAGTATCCTCCCTACAGCCTCCGACCAAGGAGGTTCATCACCCATTAGCTGGTTGAGGGCCTTAGGTGTCTCACGTTGAAAGTTATGCAATAAAGAAGTAGCTCATTAAGAAAGGGGCTTTGTCTTACATCATTATTTAAATCACTCCCCATTGTATCGTTCATTACTTTTTTCTACCTCACCTTCTCAAAATCTATGCCCTCTAAATTTATTTTAGCTTTTCTATCGGCTTGTATTTTATTATTTGTTTTATCACACTAATGGTTTATTTTGTATCGACAACCTTATAGTAATAATAGCAATATTAATAGTTCCAGTACACAGAATGTCAAATATTCTGTACTGAATGCATGTTGACTATGTCTCGACAATGGACTTAATTATTGAGGCGTTGTTCTAATCCCAGAATTCAAATATTTAGAGATTTATATAATAAATAGGCAACCAAACTCCAAGTTTTATAAACACAGTAGTATACTTTGAATAAATATAAGATTTGTTATACGCACAAATCTGGTTTATAGCCAACGTTACAACATTTCGATCGCTTCTATGGGTTTACAAAAATAAAATAAATTAATAAGAGAATGGTGCGTAGTATTTAGAGAATCATAGCCTAAGATGCTACACATTTTAGTATCAAGTAACTTCACCTACAACCACGGTGGCGTAGTTAGCTAACACACTAGTTTCGTGTTGAGCTAGACTGCTGAGGATGGGTTGATTGAGGTTCTAATCTAGGTTAGGTGAACTGGGGTGGTTATTCCTAGATGGGTTTCTACTCTACTTCCACGCAAATGCGGGTTCACTTCCTCGAAATTCAACCTTCGCAATTCCAAACCCATTAGCGCAATTAGTACTTAAGCGTATAAACCTAACGGGTAGTAAGACGCGGTGCTAAATAATAAAAAAAAATCCATTCACCTCTGAGTACGTGGTGAATGGCATCATCATTTTCGACTTTTATGGTCTTTCTAATATTGGCGTTGGAAAATGAACTGGATGAACTCAGTTTAAGAACTGCCACTTTCAAACTTATATGTATTTTGAGTGAGGCATACTTTGTTCCAGGTTCTAAAAATGAGTAACCCTCCCACAACCTACTGGAACCTTAATATTTTATTACCTCTTCCAGTTCCCGTACCAACCCCAATTAAAAAGTAAAGTTCGCATCTAGATCTGATCCCTAGTAAGGCTAAGGTTATCTTTTTTTAACGATAACATTTTTAACCGTTTACCCACAATCTCTTCTTAAGTGAAGGTCTCTTCCACAAGCGTTTCAAGCAAGGAATGGAAAATTTATCTTTGTGCACCACGCCTTATTACACGTTCTAGCAATCCTCATATTTCCACTAATGATAAAATGATGATGAAGACATAGTTAAGATAAAATGTGTTCGTATTTGCGTTTTGTAAGAATGGAAAACCATTTAGGAATATTTCCTCTCAGTACACCTGACCGGGATTTGAACCCCTTCCCATAATCTTAAGTCCAATCTATTGCGAGAACTAAGACTATGATTAACAAAGCGAAGGATTTATAGGATACTAGACCCTTCCCCTCCCCATTATTATTTTCAACACACATATTGAAGAATCATCATAGAGACTACCATAAAATATGAGTGACTGGACATTTTTATCAGGAATAAATTAAATTTTCAAAATAAAATATAGCCTATGTTACTCGCTGAAAATGTAGCTTTATATTGGTGAAAGAATTTTTAAAATTGGTCAAGTAGTTTGAGTTTATCCATTACAAACAAAAATACAAATCTTTCCTCTTTATAATATTAGTGTAGATATACTCTATTTGTATGTTTTTTTTCAAAAGTGACCATAATTGACAAACTAAAGTACGATGTCACACGGTGGCATCTGACGGTTACAAAAGATGAATAGATAGTGTATTCAAATTCCAACTAATTCGTTTGCATTTGTCACATTTGACAGATGGTATCAATACTGATAATATAGTAAAACAGTAGCTTTATTTTGTCAATGTTGAGCTAAATGATTTTTTGTATTTATTATTTTATACCTAGAATCAAAGTTCACTTCCCAATGAGTGCGACGGTTTAGATACCAGCTGGGTCCAAATTTTGTCTTCAACTTTATTTTTGCACCACACTTCCGGGATACCCACATTATTTTTTAGCACCACGTATTACTAAACGTTTGGGCTATACGCTTAAGTACTAATTACGCTAATGGATTAGGAATGGGAAAGGATAAATTTAGAGGAATTGAGCCCGTATTTGCGTGGGGTGAGAGTGGAAAGCCCTGTATGAACCCCCCCGGCCTCCAGTTCCCCCGACTGAGATTCGAACCTTGATCTCCCCGTCCTCGGCGGTCAAGCTCAACACGAAGAGCGCGTTAGTTAACTACGCCACCGAGGCGCGTGCAAATTTAATTGGACCAATAAGTAGATGATGAGGAAAGTATAGATTAAAGTAAATGTACCTTTATTTGTTTAGGAGGCGTGTGGAAAACCAATAGGAAAAAAAAAAATCCTCAGTACACATGACCAGAGTTTGAACCTCAACCTTTCCGTCACTGGAAACTCTGACTAAGGGAGCTTGACGTTTATCCCACGTGCCCACCGATGCAGGTGTCTTCTGATGTCGTGAAAGGAGGTTGTATACCAGTGATTTGGAGTTCCCTGTTAGTTTTTTTTAGCACCGATTCTTACTATCCGTTCGGGTTATACGCTTGTGTACGAATAACGCTAGTAGTTTTAGTGATTAGGAAGGTTATATTTAGAGGAAATGTATCCACATTTGACAAAATAGAGCTAGAATGGAAAACCATTTTGTAAAAACCACCCACAATACACCTGAATGAGATTTGAACCTTGATCTACCCGTCATCGGTGTCTACTCTACTGTGGATGAAGCGCCTTATACTGTGTGGCCACCAAGGTGGGTTCCTTGTTAGTGCTGTCCCAGGTGAGAATAGACCAAACTACGTTATAATTATACGCTATGATTTTTTTAAAACAAAACTCCAAAATTCGTCACATGGTAGAACCCCACTTCCTTTTATGCCGGTAGGGATCGAACCCTTACTTTCCTGGCCAGTTGGACGTGCTGACCGCCTACCAGGGGGAATACAGACTTGAGAGGGAATAGATAATATTATTATTAAAAGCGCAAACTAGAACCTATGTAATCAAATATACCACGCTACACCGTCATATTGATTTTGGTAGAAATAATATTTCATCCCATCACCTTAAGTTAGGAAGTTATCACTGTGAAATTGGCTTTACTCCCTTACGAAAGGGTATAAATTAACTCTTGGAGATCCCACCAATGTATTTTTATTGGAACTAAATGAGTAAAATAAGTTTAAGGTCTTTAAAAGGATTAAATATATGAATAAACCCCTTTTATAAAGTGTTCGCCTGTTACCTTTGAAATATATTATTATTATTATTATTATTATTATTATTATTATTATTAGCACCGCGTCTTACTACCCGTTCGGGTTATACGCACTTACGCTAATGTGTAATGGTAGGGTGATTGTGAGATGGAATGAAGGACCTACAGTTTAACGTGGAATCCGAACCACGGTGGAGGCCTGGCATTCCCCACATTCACAAGATGTCTTGTCAGAGGTGAAGGAAGGATTTGGTAATCAGATAAATCTTTGCCGGGACCGAGGATTGATTTGAAATATATGTAGAAGCATGTAGAGTAAAAAGCCTCCCTCTGTTTTACTCAACATTTACTGTAAATTCTATTTTTTTCATTTGTGTATTTAAAGGCGCACTTTCCAAATAAAAGAGCTATAATAGCACATGACTTACTAATCAACTTTACCTAGGACATCACGATCATACATAACACACCCAGTTCTAATACCATGATCCATAATAGCTTTCTAAAGGTATATACTCATACACAACACTAAAGGCGGTATGCGGTGGAGTGTTGTTGAGTGCTAATGTAGTGTTGATTTCGTATTACTGTCCGGATACAATTCAACAATAAAGCTCCACTCATACTCTGATATTAGTTCTTGATCAAATGACCACGCATTTCTCTAAACAAGTATCCCTTTTTTAATTTGAAAGGTGTCGTCTTATATTTAGTGTAGCTTCGCACATGAGGCGTACCAAGTCCGACTATGAAACTGGCCCGCGGACCTGTATTTACATACCATCTTAACAACTTCTAACTAAAATAAATACAAATATTGATTCGGCAGATACGTTTAGTTTAATTTTATACAGATAAAATTTTTAAATATTTGTCATAACCATCCTGGAATTTGGACATAGATCTTCATTAAAAAAATACGTGGGGGAGTTACCATTTGTAATTTATTGTTATATGTTTTTCATTCCTTCTTCGCGCTAAAGCGGCTGCCACGCACCTGGAAATCAGGGACAGCCGGGAAAACACAAGTAATTTTACAAACCTCTTAACAAATATGAAAATATTTGTAAATTTGGAGCATTACACAGCAACCTTAGATAATAGGCCCGTGCGTAGAAAAATTAATAGAATGATTTAACGCACATACTTTCTAGTTACTCTTCCTAAAAAATAGGAGACATTTACTTATAGCTAGGAAGATCTGTGAAACCAAATAATATAAATTGTTACAGAAAAATAATGGGTAAAAAAGCATCACATTTCACCAAATGATATACTACATACTTTTGTAGAAATATATTGAGATAAAATAACATTACGGTTCGCTAACAAACATGACAGTTCACCGTGCTATGTCACAGAGGATGTTCATTTTAATTATTATGTAACTAAGCCTACTTCCTAGGTGCATTTTTTTCTCAATTTTAGCTATGTAATCAATACACTAATTAATCCCCTTTTCGATAGTCTTTTGTTTAACTATATTTTCATTTCTGCGGGTTTTTTTCATCTCCGATACCAAATTGCAATATTTTTTTTTCACCTCAGCAAGAAGTAGTTTATTCTTTCTTTTAGTTTTGTAAATTTAGAAAATGTGACCCCATTACCCAGCTCCCCATTTTGGAGTTTCTAGTTGAAAGACTTTTCTGATTATCTGGAGTGTATAAGTTTTGTAAATTTTCAACTCTCTATTTTCCAAACCTCTCTTTAGAAAAAAATTGATTCTATTTCGGAAACTATTGGTTTTATAAAAACATATATCAAGCAAAGTTTTTCTTATCTTTAATGGTCTTACAATTTTGCAATGATAAGTCCTTTCGTATCTCAAATAGTTGTGGAGATATGATCAAAATAAGAGATATTCTCTTACGTAAAGTACTCGATAAGTCATTTTTAAGGAAAAATTAAATATACCAATTTGGTTGTAATTTTAATTCAAATTATTAGAGAGGATTTTGAGATCACTTTTTCTCTTTTCACTCTCAAGTAAATTACCTTCAGTATAGGGCTAAATAGATAATTTCGAAAGTGGCTCTAGGGAATTTTATGAAAACCATAGCTACCAAAGCTTAGTAAATTTGGTAAAATGGTTACGGACTTATGCTGCGTGACAGACAAACAGATATAGACAGACATCAGTGCAAAAACTACTTTTTCGGGGCCATGAAACGTCAACATCCAACACCTTGAATTATATGTTTTTGATGATCACAATACTTCCTCTTTACTAAGAGCCTTGAATAAGTAAAAAGTAAACTGAAGAAATAAACATACCGATTTGAATAAATGTGTTACATTCCCCTCCCCTTTCCTTTCTACTTGAAACATAGGGTAGCATAACAACGGCATAAATCTCCCAATCAAAGTCAAATCATCCTGTTCTAATCAAAAATCGCATGACTTCACATTTTATTAAAAATGAAAATCCAAATTTAAATATTCTATAATAATCTCTAAAGTGTCTGGAAAAATTTGAAATTCCTTCTTGAAAACCTGGAAAACACAACACATTCTGTATTAAGAGAATAGTGGCAACCCAGGGTGTGAACTTACTGGTCGCTACTGCCTACTGCTTGCATTAAGCGGTTAAAAGATCCACGATGATGGACGAGGGCGTCAGTCTCATTTTGTCTGATTTTCCGGTATCGTGGATCTTTGGGCTCGATTCCTGGTCGAGTGTGAAGGTATTTTATTCCTAGATGTTTTATTATACCCTCTTCGCTTACTCTAAATACTACCTTCATAGCCCCTAGCCCATTGATGTAAATATGGGAAGAGTCTGGAGGATTAGTCAGACGACAAACACAGAATATCCATTAAAACACAATAGTAAATTTCCGTTCATGTCAACAATCCATCACGATACTTTTAAATTGATAAACGAACGTGCAACCGACCTAATGGAGATATGTACAAGCTATGATTTAGTTTAATAAATTTGAGATCACCCTTCACATAGTTTTCGCCGAACACATCACAATTTTGTGCTAGCTGTGCTAATTACTACCACAAAAATATAGTTTTGCACTCGTTTTGTTTTACATCTAATTAAGCAACAAAATATAAATTAGCTTCACACTAGCTTAGACCCCGTACTTTAAAATAGTTAGATATTATATTTAAACACCCACCAAAGTTTTGCGCTAGTTTTGTGCCTCTTACGTTTAGCAGTTATTTGGGTAACACAGGGATACTACGTACTTGGGAAACTGACAGAAAACATAAATTTGTATTTGGTGAAAAGCGAAAAAAAAAATTGATTTTTTTTTTTGGAATTTTGGACGTGAAGTGCAAGTTTTAAATATCAGGTCTTTGCATGGAAATAAAAAAGAACTGCATAATAAAACATGTTGATTCGAATAAATATCTTAACCCCACAACTTTTTTCTCCGTGAAACACTGGGTTGCTTATATAAATAATTACATATATTATTTCCTTATCAAAGTCAAATAATTAGGTTCTTATCTTCAATGGCATGACTTCACAATAGTTAATTTCATGACAAATCTAATTGTATTTACAACTATCTAAAGCTGTGGTTCTCAAATGTTTGCCGCAAAATTCTAGAAGTTATGTTATTGTTGATGAAACAAATTTATGAAAAGTAGTTTCATTCAATATTATAAATTTTTTAATGAAATAAAAATATTTTTGTTTGAAAACTTTAATAGATTTATTTTCCAAATAATGTTGTGGTTTACAATCAAAGAGTTTGGTAGGCAATGAGAAACTTGTGATTATTGTTTCCTACAAACATTTTCAATTCGTGGTAGATTAGATTTCAAACACGTATTTCATGTTCAACTGAGAGAAGTCTCTGCGCATGTGCATGGCCGAGTCTCCCGTGATGTTGCCAATTAGTGTGTTTAGTGTGCCGCGAGGAGTCACGTGAAAGAATGTGCCGTGAAAAAAAAGAAGAAGAAGTGGAACCACTGCTATAATGTGTCTGGAAAAATAAAAGGGAAATTTCTAATAACATAGTTGCAGCCCCGGTAGCAAAAATTGGGGGTTAATTTGGCATTAACTCTCCCGGAACTTAGAAAAGAATTTTCTTTACCAAAATTCAAACTGTCTTATAGATAAAATGGGGAAACAAATGTTTTAAACTATCACGTTCAACGTCATGGTTATTAACGATGTGATTTAAGATATATTATTATTATTATTATTATTATTATTATTATTATTATTATTATTATTAGCACCGCGTCTTACTATCCGTTCGGGTTATACGCACTTACGCTAATGTGTAATGGTAGGGTGATTGTTAGATGAAATGGAGGGCCTACAGTTTAACGTGGAATCCGAACCACGGTGGAGACCTGGCATTCCTCACATAGACCCCTAGACCGCCAGGTCACCTCCGTCATGGTTATTAACGATGTGATTTAAGATATAACAAAAACGAAAATATCTTAGTGGAACTACAGCATCATTAGCTTGGGAAATGTGTGGGGATACCACAAGTAGGCCTATAAATTTAAACGTATAAAACTACCCCTGGACTAGACCGGCCGATTCGAATATCGATCTACCGGTCACCGATAATTCAATCCATAGTGAGCCTTGTCGACCTCAGTGCTCCTGGGGTAAAGTGCTTGACTCAGGACCCGATGTTCATGTTTTCAAGCCCAGCCGGGGTTGATGGATTTACATTGAGCGATACAAATTCGTAGCACAACTTCCGTTGGAGGGGAAGTAAAGTCGTGTCAATTGTAGTGTGTAAAATAACCCTTTGAATTATTTTAAAATACCTTTCCCCGCAAAACTGGTAGGATCTTTAAATTTCGCTCATGGAAATTCTTGTGTGCGGATGTAATCAGTCGGCTCAGAAAGTGCATGTTAAATACCTCAACTAAATAAATAAATATAGTGAGCCTTACATCTTAATTCGTTTGTAATGTTGTCAAGGGGTCTAGATTCAATCAAAACAGAATGTATATGAAGGTGGTTTATTGTTTTTCAATTATTTAAAAATCATCCGACAGCAGAATGAAATAAATAGCTGAGGTTACTTAGTAAGGTAGTATGACAGCATTTGTGATGTTGTGTAGATACGCTTCTCCACAGACCATAAATCAAACACAAAACGTCCCATTGCTTTTTGCTATGTAAAATACCACTTAAGTCGGGAATATGTCACTGAAGATTTATAGCGTACGTTGCTAACAACAAAACAATCCCAACAACAAACTATTCTTCTTACTAGGGAATATTTTCCAACTAGTGTTTGCCTTTATAAGGTAAGGTGTCAGACCTCTGTGCTAGGGATCCGGGGTTCAATTTTCAGTCCCGGCACAAATTTATCTGATTGCCAAACCCTTCCTTCACCTCTGATAAGACGTGTATTAATCACAACTTGGGAATGCGAGGAAAGCCAGGTCTTCACCGTGGTTCGGATTCCACATTAAATTGTAGGTCCTCCATTTCATTTCACAATCAGCCCACCATTACACATTAGCGTAAGTGCGTACAACCCTAACGGGTAGTAAGACGCAGTGCTAATAATAATAATAATAATAATAATAATAATAATAATAATAATAATAATAATTTACATTTTTAGTTTCGGTAGTAGGAGAAATTCATTACTGTTTAAAAGGTTATTAATAACAATACTATTATTGGTAATAGTGATAATGTTATTAATAACAATATAAAAATTATTAATAGTAATATTTTTGTTAATTTTAAAGTGTTTAATGCATACTCACAACTGCAAGTGCCCGGCGCAGTCCGTGTGAAGTTATTGCTCTAGTCAAATAATTTCTCTTTAGGTTTAAGGTAGACATTTTTCTTTGATTGAAATTATTCCTTGACGATTAATTTAGTTATAAACAAATGATCACAGTACTCCACAGCAAATACTTCTAGGAACATATTATACTATTAAATTCTTATTCTTGGTAGTAGCACAAATCGAATTATGTAAAAATAAATCCCAAGGTGCACATTGTCGGTATTTCCAAAGTACGTGTGCCAGGTTTCAGATTTCTGGATTTATTGTTTTAGCAGTTACAGCGTTTAAACACGCGCGCACACGCACACGCACACACACACACACACACACACACACACACACACACACAGATATGAGTAGTAAAACGCGGTGGTAAAAAGATAATCAAAATTATTATTATTTAAATAAAATGAATAGAATGTGTGTTATTATATATATGTATACATAATACACACATCCTAGTCTAAATATATTTAACAGACATTTTATTCTATTTTATTCAAACAATAATCTTGATTATTTTTTTACCAGCATGTCTTACTACTTGTTCGGGTTTTACGCATATGTACTAATTACGCTAATGCATTAGTGTTGAGGAAGGTTGAATTTAGGAGAAATGTACCCGCATTTATATGGAGTGAGAGGGGAAAACCTCAATACACTTGACCGGGATTTGAGCCCTGACCTACTCGTCATCGGCAGTCCAGTTTATTGCGAGTGTTACGCCTTTATACCTTAGACCACCGAAGCGGGTCTTGAATTATTACGTGTTTTTTTATTTTATAAACTATTACTCACTCCCAAAAGTAACCCTTTTTTTACACCGTGTTTTAGTATTTGTTCGGAATATCCGTATTTGATTACTCTAATGGAGTGAAAATAAGACAATTGGAATCTAAAAAAATGTATCCACATTCACGAAAAGGGAGAGGGGGAAAGCATTTAGAAAAATCATCCACTGTATATTTGACCGAGTCTCGATTTTAGTCTTTACTGTTACCTGCGGACCAAGCTAGATGAATGAGCCTGATGTTTAGATAAATTTAAGTTTTGGAAAAAAAAATCATGTGCATGTTTTTAAAGTATAATGTGGGTTCACGGCTATACTTCTGTCATTTTTGGCAGTTTAAACTTAACTACAACCCTCTTTGGTGGTCGCATTGACTCAGGCGCCACTCTAGCCAAAGAATGACTGCTGATAACGGAAAGATAGGGGTTCAATCCCGGTTGGGTTTACTGAGGTTATGTTTACAAAATGGTTTTCCACTCTCCTTACACACAAATGTGGATACACTTTCGTATCGCTAAAATCTCTAGAGTAATTAGTACATAAGCGTATAACATGAACGGGGTTAGTAAGGCGCGGTGCTAAAACAAATGAAACACACAATTTAATAATCCAAGGGAACTCGGACATAAAAAAAATGATTAAAAAAATGCGATGTCATGAAATAAATAATTTTTTGAACCTCTAATCGTTCAAAGCTTCCTCATGATTTGATCGATTTTCTGTGTTGCTAATGTACCGCGGTCGCTCCCTTTTTCCCTTTTGAAATATTTAAAGCGATGGCCCCTTATATTGTTTCAAGTGGCACCACCCACCTCGACCGAGATCGGTGACCTATGAATATAGCTTACTTTAAATTGCGTTGGGTTAAAAACCTGTATTATTTTTCTCTTTGGGGATCTCTTGAGAAAAAAACAACAACTGTCTGAGCAAATTTAAACATTAAACCGGAAGAATTAACTCAGAGCTAAAATGCTTGATTTTGACAAGTCAGGGTTTGACTCCACACTAGGTAGGCCTACACTAAGGGTGGTATATAATGTAGTTTTCCCCATATTATCTCCAAGAAAATACCGGTATTTATATTTGTTTTAACATTTATTAAGTCGTAGATAATGATTTGCCTTAAACGTAGCCTATTAGTTCAAGTGTATATAGATTTTAAGCTTTTGTGAACTCAAGGTTTTCGTTTTCGAATCTAATCTTTACCAACTCGAATCAAAACCTGATTGAATTTTTTTTTTAACGAAAATGGTTTGAATTGAATCCAAACAGAATATTTAATAGTGAAAATGTTTCGAATAAAATCTGAATCTAATATTTTATAATATTTATTATAATGTTTAGAATATAATATTTTAAAATGAAACTTTATCAAATCTAAGTTAAATATTAGCTTAAATTATACATAAATTTTAACCGTGTCCAATAAAAAATAAGGTCAGTGTACTGGTTTCAAATAATCACTTAGATTTTAATTATTACAATATTTTCAAGTTTATATGGTCAAGTCAAATAATGCATTCATACTCATTCCTTTAAAATGTTTAGTTTTAAAATATTTAGTTACTTATTAGATTCTAATTTCGAATTAAAAAGTCCATCGAATCCGATTCTGGGATGTATTCAGAACTTAAATTTTGAACCCAATACTAATCTTTTAAATATTAAAATTCATAATTTCGAATCAAATACAAATCCTAAAAAGATTTAAATTCTGATTCGAAATTTCGAAGCTGCACACACGCACAGAGTTATCTAGAAATTAAAGAATTTCCCTATAATGAGCTATTAATTGAAAACATTGCTAAGAATTCAATCAAAATTTGTATTAATTACTCTAAATTTTATTAAAAGATATCTTTTATACTTGTTGGATTAATACACACACACACACATATATATATACGTCTCACACACACACACATATATATATATATACATGTACATATATATACACATACATATATATACATCTCACACACACACACACATATATATACATGTACATATATATATACACATATATATATATATATATATATATATATACACATATATATATATATATAATAAACCCTAGAATGGTCTAAGGATCTAAGCCGTCAATCTCGCAATACACTAGACTTGCGATGACTGGGGTATAGGGGTTTGAATCTAGATCGGGTGTAATGAGGGTGATGTTTGCAAATGGTTTATCACTTTCCCTTAATGGAAATGCGGGTACATTATTCCTCTAAAATTAAAACTCCATCATCCATGGCACATTAGTTTAACTAGTACATCCGCGTGTATCCCTAATGGATAGTGAATGAGACGCGGTATTATAAAAATAATTAAGAATTAATAAGACAAACATTTTTAATAAACATTTATTATTGTGTTCTTAGCAATTACACACTTTATCTCTATAATTTTAAAATTATAAATGCATCTCGAGTTATTTCAAATTAAAAACTAGCCTTAGAAAAATAGCTACCATAACTGACTTAATTGTCAAGAGGCACAGTTTTAAATCCAAAATGCTGTTCTCCAGCTTTTCTCCAGATAAATTTTTGAATAGTTGGTTAAAATACTCATTCCTCCTCCTGTTTCCTTCAGCTAGATATCTCTTACAGGCAGCCAAAACTGGAACAGAAGCGCACGAACGTTAATGTTAATTTTTATCATGATTTACATCTGATACATCAGAATTTTACTCACTAATGGGGTTTGGAGAAGGAAGGTCGAATCTAATGGAAATGCACTCGCAGCTAGTGGGAAATCATTTAGGAAAAAACATTTCAGTTCACCCGGAGGAGAGGTAATCGGAAATCAAGGTATGCTGACGCTTACGGCTTAGTCCGCGTGACTACTCGTGTGGGTTTACAATGAATACAGGCTTAGTTATCTATAAACAAAGCGTGCCCGGTGCGACTAACCTTTTTAAGAATGGTACTGCTAGACGAAGGAAATGAAGCCATTACAGAGAAAATAATGAAATATGGTTCTGGTTTTGTAACTAAATATTATTACTAATGTTAATATTATTAATACTGTCAACAACTTACTTGTGTATATGTGACCATGAACTTTCGAGTTCCTGATGCCCTTTAGTAAGTAAGTAGACAACTTATAGTCGAATACTCTTTAGTAAAAGTGTTTCCCATTAACCCTCGCTGTGCGGTTGGCATTATTATAAAATCCATATTTGAAATGTTAAAGGGATGATTTTGTCGTAAACCTTCAATGTGTAGTAAGTATTCTTGATATCTCGAAATAGCAGAATCCATTCTATATAATTTTATGGTGGATTCATGAAGGGTAAGGAAAGTGTCCTTTTAAATGACACAAAATTTTTACTTGACTTATCTATATCAGTATAGTAAATTGCCACTCTTAAACTCGCGAGTTTATATTGTCGATTAAAAAAAAATTGTTTTTAATAAATGTAAGATTTTGTACATGATTGGTTGGACTCTAAACTTTAAAACGACACTGAACAATAACGATTGTTGACAACCAAACTACAATCTTCATGACATTAGGAAGATTATTTTTCCTTTGGTTCACCTTAATTAATCTCCATATAACTTTGGTTTTATTTGGTTTCAAATCCAACTTTTGTAATTTATTACTTTTACACCCCCTTCTGTTCACAAAAATCTTAGTATGTATGTATAAAGTTATAAACATAAAAAATGTATTCACGGATATTTAAAAAAAATGTTACACGTCCTAAGTTAAATAAGTGTGACGATATATAACTACGTTAATATAAAATGTTTTTATTTTAAATACATAGGTAAGTCTCATTTACTTTCTAGATTAATTTACGATTTAAATTTACTCAGGCATAGCTTCATTATATTCCAAACGTTTTTTATTGTCCTTTATGTTTTTAATGTAAATAACTACTAAATAACATTATATAACACATCCATCATGTTTTTTATTTCATAAATCGTTAGCTTAATTTATATTTGAGCAGTAATTATATTTTGTTGTTGTTTTGTTTTGTTATTCAAAGTATGCGTTACTCTAATTATAGAGAGCCAAAATACTTCTGGCTTTGATTCATTTTAGCAAGTTTAGTGTAGGATTACTCTGCAGCGACAATTGAACCACTAATATCTCGTCTGTTCTACCCAGAGCTGACGTGTGAGAAGCTTTAGCACATCACAAATACTGTAACAATTAAATCCACGTATATTGTTAAATTTATACAGAGTCGGTTACAAAATGTCTCGTTCTTCAGTATGTTTCGCTAAATCAGTGGAATATACCGTTCTCATAGGCACGCCTGTCATTTTATTATCTCTTGGGAATATATAATTTTGACAGACCATCTTAATGTTTTACTATTTCCTTAAAATAATAATAATAATTTCAATTTCCTTTATTATAGTGCTGGCCAACACTCTTAAGACCTATAACAGGCCAGCTCTGAAAAGTACACAAGTATCTTACAAATAGATAATACTTACACGAGAAATTAAGAAAAACAATAATATCTAAATAATTATATATATTGATGAGTAGTTACGAAAAAAATAGTAATTAATAATTATAAAAAAATACCAATAATAACAAATAACTAAAGAGTAGTTACAACAACAATAATAACAATAATAATAATGATAATAATAATAAAACGTCTTTATTTGGGCAAAGTTAAGGCCTTTTCTTACACTTAACCATTTGGTAAAAAAGAATCTACATTTAATACTTATGTTCTAAAAATGAATACATAATACCCGTACAAAAATATTATTAATAATAAAAAAAATATTGACCACATAAATAATTGTAAATTTAGAAGATATTAAAATAAAATAAACGAGGAAAGTAGAATTAAAGGAGAGTGAGGAAACAAAGAATAAAAACTCAATCATTACACACACATACATATTTAAATTATATTTACAACGTATAATAGGCTATATCTAAACATGATGGAGATAGCAATTAGTAATTAGAAAACAAACCCATGCTGATAGTTTTTAGTAGCTATATAGATTAAATACATTTATATAAAACTAATAATTTTACTTCACACACACATTCTTACTGTATCCCTACAATTCCCCTCACATTTACGATCGAGACTCTGCTAGCAGACCTTGAGCAAGTTTATTCTGAACTTATTTTATTGTGGTAGAAGTTTTAATATTTGGGTCAAGAGCATTCCAGCAATAGTAAAAGAGAGATAATAGAAGTTATATTTGTGAAGAGGGATGGGAAGTGTGTAGGTGTCAAATATTGCTTTGATAGGCAATCCTATCATGTTTGTATCGCTTTGGAATAGATCACCCTATAGACCATCTCGACGTTTTTTATATATCTTTGGAATATATCGCTCTAGTCGTCATGTTACCATATATTTGGACAATACCGCCCTGATATGCATTCTTTCCTTTGAATATAGCTTTGGAACAGATCACTCGGTAAGGCTATTTAATCGATTTATTATCTCTTTGAAATAGGTAGCTCGGATAGGCAATCTATTCGTTTTTATGTCGTTTTGGAATATCTCGTCTTTATAAGCACTCCCATCGTTTTTATATAGCTTTGCTCATTCTTATAGAGGGACTCAGCTGTTTATTGTATCATATTTAATTTTTTTTAACATCTTTAGTAGATTTTTATTCATTTATACTGTTTATTTAATGTGGTGTATGCACCTGCTGATTTTTGCAGGTGTTTTATTTCTAGTATCCGTCCCTATGGGGACTTTACTACGTTTTTATTTGAAAAAGGCACTAATGACCATTTTATGTCGACGTGCCACAAAACAAAATTATGATAATATATCGCTTTGGAATGGATTGTGCTGACAAAAATTCAGTCTTTTTTATATTATTATTATTATTATTATTATTAGCACCGCGTCTTACTACCCGTTCGGGTTATACGCACTTACGCTAATGTGTAATGGTAGGATGATTGTGAGATGAAATGGAGAACCTACAGTTTAACATGGAATCCGAACCATGGTGGAGGACTGGCATTCCTCACATTCACAAGATGTCTTGTCAGAGGTGAAGGAAGGGTTTGGTAATCAGATAAATCTTTGCCGGGACTTTTTTTATATAAAAACATGATTGAGGGAATGTTAATCCTGCATAGGTCTTAATCGGGCACCTCTCTTAAGATAAAAGAGACGTTTAAGACAAATGGACACAAATACAACAAGATAGGGCTCATTATCCAAACAAGACACTCCATTTTTTATAGTGAAATGTTTAAACACAATTGTATAGCTTAGAGCCAAATCAGAGAGCAGAACTAGACCGGGATTCAATTTATTAAACCAATATTAGTGAAGCTTATTGGGCTTATTTATTCAGTTATTATTGAAGTTGTACGCCCATGTACTAATTATGCTAAAGTGGTAGGGATGAGAAAGGTTGAATTTAGAGGAAGTGTACTATCATTTGCGTGGAGGGAGAATGGAAAACTATTTATGAAAACATACCTTAAGTACACCTGACCGGGATTCAAACACTGAGCTTCCCGTCCATGGTGGTCTAGTATATTGCGAGATCGACACCTTAGTCAATGCGGCCTCCAAAGCGGATATATTTTGATTGAACTTGCGACTATATTAACTATATTAATTGCTCCTGTTCAATGTCAGGTGCTCTGACTAACCATGTGAAAAGGATGATTATTATTTACGGTCAGGACTAGGGAAAATCAGAAATTAGTTGGGGAATTCCACTATGTTGACTGGCATTTAAAAATATGGCCAAGTAAATACCACCAATCGTTTCCCTTTCAAGCTTTTTCTTAATTTATGAAAAATGTCTGCTTTATATAGAACTAAAATTGTATTGTGATAATTATTTTTACGTGATATTTATTATATGTGACGGTTGCTGCTTTGCTGTGGAAGAGTACAAGACATTGACAAATATATCAGAATATGTAAGGCTACCAGTCCCCACACATGAAGTAAATAAATTATCTTGCTTATAAATCGTATTTGTATTATATTTTACCTTAACTAGGGATTTTTTAGTTAACCAAACATAATAATTCAAATATGTTAATATTTTGAGGAAAAGCCATAAAAGAGAGTAATTGAAAAAAAAAACTATAATATAACATATAATATAACAACGTTGAGTAGACTTGTCTTACAACCGAAGTTCAGTATAAATCTTCTCAACTAATGTGTCTATAATTATATTTTATGGCTATTGTAGATAGACCACCTACAGGGACAGCTTAAGAACCGGGCGAATGGCCGGGGCGCCAAACAAAGTACCAACATAACTTAACGTAGCCTGTGTCTGATCAGAAAATAACCTCTAAACCAATCCCAACGTAATCTGGGCATTACAGTGGAGTTGCTAAACATATCAATCGTTCGTTTTTTGATACTAAAGTTAAATTTGACTTATTAGTATAGTTTTTTATGGTGAATAAAATAGGATATAGTTCCCCTATTAGAAAGTTATTTTACACCCACCATTTTAATAAAATGGTGCCCTAAAACAGTTTTTTGTAATTACCTCGTAAACCGTTCATTATGTTAAAGAGTTTGTTTTAACAAAGTATAACGAGAGAATAATTGTCTACAAAATCTAATCTAAATAAGTTTATTTGGGATACTGTTTTAGTATGATTGCCATTTGTAAAGTTTCCCTTAAAATTATTTTGCTATCACACCTAGGATACGTTAGGTTTGGGGATTATTTTCATATTTTCCTATCATTCACCGGTTATAAAATGGGGCGACAAAAATAAATCCTACTTGGGCACAAAATTTATCTCTGGCCGCCCCTGACAACCTAAAATCTGTGAGTTGTAACAATATGAAAATTTCCGTAAATAAATATTGTTTAGCCCAAATATTATGTTCTGATTTAATTTGCAATAGTCTTGAACTATTAACACAACAATATGGGTAGTGAAATACTAATAATAATACATAAAATAACACAATATTTTCTAAGTGTTCTCTATGAACAACTAAAAACAATTTAATAAAAAACTGTTTAGTAAATTGGTGAGTTGTACTTGTAATGGCAGTGCATTTTTGGTGTTATATAATCTATTATGAGATTACTTAAAATTTTAAACTGATGCTGTTTGGGTATGGAATTAAAAGTGTTTTAACGTTTACAAATCCAAAATTTTGAATACATTTCAACGAGAAAATCTGCAGTCATCACTGCAATGACCCACAAGATATGTTTTGATACAATGTATAACCGTATCTGTGGACAGGCGGATTAAGGGGCAAGTCAGGTCTGATCTGGTTTGCTGGTTGGTGGATGAGTGTACTAAGATGATGTTTCCTAATTATTGTCCCACTATTCTTCCAAGTGAATTCGGGCACAATACCTTAAGTTATATCTTAACCATCTCTATCTCATTAATATTAATCAAAGGGGAGCTCGAACGGGTATAAAAACATAGTGCTATTATAAAAAAAGAAGACAATTAAGGCTATCAGCTCTGGAGAACAAACCTATACAGAGCTCCGAACCATTCGTCGCTATATTCCATTCACGGTAGGAATTACTCTCTCAAAGGTCTTTTTTCCTACCAACATCCTACTATATAATAGATTTATGGTAAGGAAAAAGAGCTTTCAGAAGTCAATTCCTACCGTGAATGGATTATACTACACCTGCTTTCTCAGCCAGTGTGTGTCAGACGTGGTTGGAAGACCTGCGTCCAGACTTTCTTTTTTTTGTTTAGTTCTATTGAAACAAACGTTGGGCTGAGTTGGTAGTTCGCCGCTCCATGTTTTGTCCAGGCGGGGCTGGGGGCGAGATCTTGTCTTCTCCAAGAAATGGGCAATAAATATTGCTCGGGTAGACTAGTCCGGTTGAGATTTGGTCTAGGGCACAGACACTTTCCTTCTCTGTGGGCTAGGAGGAAACCCGACTTATCCTTTCTCTCTCTTTTTTTTAATCCCTCTACCGGCTTTTAATTTTCTTTTTCTGTCATTACTTTCTCTCTCTAGAACCTTCTTCATCTTTCTCTCTGCATCATTAATTATCTCTGTGTCCCTTTATTTATCAACATCTTCCTCTTTGTCTTTTACATTTTTTCCCTTTAGTGTTCTATTTAAGAAGTAGATCCTTGGGTTGATAATGGAATAATCAACAGTAATCCATATTCAACCCGAAGAGCGAGGGATTATTTCAAAACTAAGGAAATAAGTTTATAATTTAATAATGTCAATGTAGATTATATATTCTGATGTAAATCAAGAATATCAATTTTATATTTTATTTTAAATTTTAATCTTTAAAGGTTTGCTATTTATAACCAAACCAATTGATAATTTGTATTGCTATTGCATTTAATTATACTAGCATAGTTTTTTTTATATAAGATCCATTTTTTAAACCCGTTCTAAATATTTCAAATGAATAAATACAATAATTAAATAAACTCTTAAATATATTTTCTAACTTATATTAAATAATTTAAGATTCTATAATCAATTCATGAAGCTAAAAGAAACTTGAATATACATTTTAAATTTTGTAACCGCATTAATTATCTTAACTTTGACATTAAAAATACTATATTTTTATGTAATTAAAGAATACCAAATATAATATTTAATTCTAAATTTTTATTTTATAGAGTCTTACTATAGCCAACCTAGTATTAACGGTTCATACGAATGTATTTTCTATTACCTTATCTGAAGTATTTTATATTATATTCAATTTCTCAACATGTTCTAATATTTCAACTTAATTTATTACAAGGTAATTTAGTTATAATAATTTCTAACTTATATCATATAATTTAATATCAATCATAATTATTGTTTGTTAACTTACCTCACAATTTGAATGTTTTTACAGACCCAAACTATTATTTTACTATTAAATTATCATAATATATTTTGACTTAACTATAACATATTGTAGTTCAACAATCAATCTATTTTCTAAATCTCTTCCTTCTTAAATATTATATGATTTCTATTTGACATTATTTAGAATGTTTTCTAAAATATTTAAGTTGATATAGCTTCTAAATAGTTTTTATTATAAAGATGTTTATTTTATAGGGTTATCAATGTGATAACATTAAAGTTTTCTCAATAGATTATATAAAGTGTGAGATGCGCATTTTTTCCCCTGTACATATAATGTAAATATTGCCGGAATTTTAAGGAAATATCTCCAGTAACTTTTTAAATTAATATTCTCTTGTCATAGGCTACATGTTTCACAAAATAAAAACATGCCATGGCAAACATTTAATTTACATTTTTTCCTTCCTTACTTAAAATAAATGGTTACATTTTAAAGTCCAATTTGATTTTTTTTTGTTGCAAACAAATATTGGTCTGTGCTATTATTACCACCCTGCAAAAAATATTAGGGATTCTTTTCTCCCATTACATTTTAATATCATTTTATTTGGGTTTGGCTTTAAACGATTAGATTTTTTTAGAATTTAAATAAGACCTCTTCACCTAAATTAATTCCAAATTTCAGAGCTATACTTCCATTGCAAGATGTGTTTCTCACTAGTTCGGGATGGATCAGATTGAAATAGTCTTAATGAATAATATGTATTAATACTCGTATAGTTAAATGAAACACCGCCCTTTGAGTCTTTCAGATAAGTTCTTATCCGCCTATATTCTCCTTTCGGTTGTTCGCCTACTCCGGACCTGTTTGACAAAAGCGTCTAGCCGGCTAGGAATCATTACGCTTATTTTTCTCCGCGAGTTACAGGCTGTTAAATTCAATTAAAATTAAATTATAGCTCCGTGTCTTACTGCCCGTTCGGAATATACGCTTAAGTACTAATTACGCTAATGGGTCAGGAATTGGGAAGGTTGAATTTAGAGGTAGTGAACCCACCTTTGTGAAGAGGGAGAGTGGAAAACCATTTAGGAAAAACCACCCCCAATTCCCCCGATCGAGATTCAAACCTTGATCTCCCCATCCTCAGTAGTCTAGTCTACTGTGAGAGCACAGGTTGACGTCGCAAACTATTAGGGGTCATCCATAAACCACGAAATACTTATTTCTTACTAATTTTTTTACTCTTCCGAATCTTACTCCAATGTAACACAATCTGTATATTTAGCCTAAACCCTCTCAACATGTGTTACATAGCTTATCAGATTAAGAGTGGATGCAATTATTCTATAGGGAAAATTTTGTGACACCAAAAGAGGAACTCAGATTTAATACCACCCGGAATCAATTTTAAATCCTGAATATAAATTATTCCAAAGAATTTTATAACAAGAATGTATTATTCTAATTTATAAAACAATAATATTATTTTTTCAACATTAGAATAAAATATAATTTTTGTGTCACGTAACACTTAGATTAACCCACCCCCTCCTCAAGTAAAACCATGATATATATATATATCTCTTAGAGTTCTCCCGCCCCCCCCCCCTCTCTTAACAGTGCTACGGGTTTTATGGATGAGGGTGATACGCATGGATGGGTGAACTGTTGATATAAAGAAATACAAATAAACTAAATACGGTTTATTAAATTGGCTCTTGCGAGGTTAAGGTTGCCCTCCAAATGAATTGTGACGCCGTTTCCTTCCCACAAGGGCTTACAAGGCCGGACGGTGAACCAAAGTGCGGAACTCCTGGCGACCACGGGAGGGAACGAACACTACGTCAAAGGATTCCTCTAATCTCGCGTGTGTCCGTATTCTCTGAGAGAAGCCAGGCTTGCAAGCACATGCAGCGAGCATTTTAGGTCCACCAACCATTACTATTCAGTGAACCCGTAATCACTGGGTAGCTTGGGAGACCACTCAGACTTGGATATAACCTCGGTTTTCCGAAAAATCTACCTAAATATGTCCAGCGAGGAACTCGTGGAGGTGTCCTAACCAGTTATACCCACCCGTGTATCAGCTGGGCGAGAAGGGCATTGTCCAGGGATCACCAACAATGGATCCGAACAACTGAGCGCCGTCAAAACTGGGTGCCGCCTTAAAAATGTGTTTTATAATTGTAAAAACAACACACCAATAACGCGTGTTTTAATTGAAAAAACAAAACAGTGAAAGTTAGGTTAGATTAGGTACTTTTTATCTGTCTTTTTTCTAAATTTTAAAATATCAAGTAGTCTAACTTTATAAATAAAAACAAAAAGCTTCCTCTGTTATGATTGTTTTTATAACAACTCCATAAATGAATATTTACATAAAAAAAATCATTACGTTTTTACACTGGCACCCAGTTGTCCTACACTGTGCCTACAAGGAGGTACCTGTTTAGAGGTTTAGGGTGAGTCAATTGGATGCAGGATGTTAGATCTATCTTTCCTACACTAACGCACTGGGAGAGCATCCCTCCTGATGCGTACCGCCACGAGGGAAGAGTCACTTGCTCAGCCCTAAAGAGTGGCTAACACCGGACCCGGGGTCAAGGCCCTTGTGAGGTGAAGTGTAATCGTGAGCTATACACGAATGGTTGGGTGTTCACCAAAAAAGCGAGCAAGAACAGACAAGCACTTGCTCGTGCTCGTAGATGTTTACTCGTTTCCCCCTTGAAATGATCGCCTGACCTCCATTCTTGAGCGAATATGTTCTTGTTCGAAGTTGAGCCATCGCTTTACAGCAAACACTTAAGTCTAGCTTATTGTGATACATGGTTGTTAAAAGATGTAAAAAATATTATACAATGGTGGCAAGCAATTGTGCTTAAAAACAGACACGGACACAGTGAAAGTCGTTTTTAAATAAACTTAACAGTAGAAGAAAATTATGAAATATTTAGAAATTTTTGCAGGGTGTCAATATAAAATAATAATTCGGTAATCTTTAAATAAAAGTCCTATATGAACTGCACTGCATTGCACATCAATAATACAATCATAACCGCCCACACTAAACCAGCCCGAACAAATCTATACTTAGTTGTACCACCAACCACCCGATCTTTTTTGATCATGGACGAGCGAATATTTACTCGCTCGCTAACCGGAACTCACCAGGTGATTATTGAGTGAGATTACTTGCTCTTGTTTGTTCTTGCTCGCTCTTTTGGTGAATACCCGGCTGTAAGGAAAGGATTTTTCGCGCTCTGAGGGTAACTTGTGAGGGATGTTTGTAGATACTAGCTAAGGTTGGGAGGTTTTGGAAGAATTTTCTTTTCCTGGGAGTACCCATTGTTTTTGGAACCGATACAAGGTGCCAATACTATTTTATGGCTTCTAAAGAACCAAACAACTTATTTAATTACATACATTTAAATTAATTACTAATAAACTTTTAATCTGAACCAGTCGGCGACACTAAAAATGTCCGGCCCATAATCGGATCTAAAATTTAAATCTACCAACATTTAGGGAATGAGAATTTCCTTTAAAGTTGGGCCAAACATTATTTAGTGTTTTACATCTTACCTTCATGTGTAGTTATTATTATTATTATTGTTATTATTAGCACCGCGTCTTACTACCCATTCGGGTTATACGCACTTACGCTAATGTGTAATGGTAGGGTGATTGTGAGATGAAATGGAGGACCTACAGTTTAACGTGGAATCCGAACCACGGTGGAGGCCTGGCATTCCTCACATTCACAAGATGTCTTGTCAGAGGTGAAGGAAGGGTTTGGTAATCAGATAAATCTTTGCCGGGACCGAGGATTGAACCCCGGCCGCCAGCATAGAAGTCTGACACCTTACCCCTAGACAGCCAGGTCACCCCATGTGTAGTTAAATTATCGTTGAGTACCGATAGTCTGAGTGATAGACGCGTAGTAGTTACTAAATAAAGATAGTATGAGGACTGCCATTGGTGCCACAGTTTAACTTATTCCGCGACGTTTAGTTTGGTTTTACATATAGTAATTCATTTATATCCGAACGCCAATTATAAATATATGCATGGAAGGGGGGGGGGAGGGGAGGGAAAGGGGAGGGAAGGTTACATAGATTCGCCCAACAGAAACGACTTAATGAAGAGGGCTTCAAGTTTTTCCTTTTTTCTCGAACCTAAAAGGTTAATTATTAGCAAGCTCATTACTGTTGACTCTGAGCAAGTTCTAAAGAAATTTCATTTTGTTAACTGGGTATATGATGAAGTTGCGGTTGAAGAGGAAGAGGGAGGCTAACATTCTCTAGTATTGAGTAATGGGTTGGTTGAGTTTGACTCTATTTGAATAGGAGATTTATTTATATATATTTAGCACCGCGTCTTACTACCCGTTCGGGTTATACGCTTTAAGTACTAATTACTCTAATGAAATAGGAATTGGGTAGGTCGAATTAGAGGAAGTGAACCCGCATTTGCGTGGAGGGAGAGTGGAAAACCATTTAGGAAAAACCACCCCCAGTTCACCCGACCGAGATTCGAACCTCGATCTCCCCGTCCTCAGCAGTAGAGCTCAACACGACAAGCGCGTTAGTCAACTACGCCACCGAGGCGGGTAATAGGAGATTAAATCTACACCCAGATTAAACTGTGCCCAGTTAAAACTATGAAATATAGTCCGGTTAAAATTGATATGACTTCAAACTAAAATATGATTTGAAGCACCTATTTTTCTATTTGTTTTAGTGGCAGATAAATATACCATAAAAAGTGAGATGTATATTATTTATACGCTCTAGTTCAAGTGACTTGTCTTATATATATATATATATATATATATATTCTATTTTCACACCTTGTCCTGCTAACCGTTCGGGTTACACGCATTTTAAATACGATAATGTAGTGAGTAAGAGGAAAGTGGCATTTAGAGGAAATTATTTTTGTGAAGTGAAATTAAGAACAAATTTAAAAAAAAAGTATAACCAGTCGGGATTGTAGCCTCGACCTTTCCATTACATTAAAACCAGGATAAATAGGCCTGGCATTTTTATTTAGTGTGCCGGATCTTAGATTATTTACTATATCATAAGGGAATGTGTTGAAGAAGGTGAATTTTAATTTACACCATCATAATTCGTCTGAAAAAATGAATAGGAAATATTATTGTGAAAAAATTACGACTAGTGCAACCGGAAAGGACCAAGTTCCGGACTTTCAGTTCATTTAGATACCAAAAAATAATTTTGTCCTCCCCACCGTTTAAGAATTATTATTGAATATGGTCACTAAGATTATTGCAAGATTATTGTTAAGCTATATTTTTAGATATATTTTTACTGTTGATTTGTCATAAATTTGTGTACTAGGATAATACTACCTGCGGCCTTATTATTATAGTTGAATACTATATTTACTACTATTAAAAACTTTGTCTCTGAACGATATCTGAACACGAACCCACTGAAGGTCTACAGGGATTTTAGGCCAGTCTTTGTGTTCACATTAGTCATAGCAGAACCCTTTTCTATCAAAAACAGTTTTAATAAATAGCCTAATTACCGTCGTTGCTAAGAAAACTATTTCATTTATAAAATAGTGTTTGGAATATTTAATGCTCTAGGCTGCCTTAGCTCAGCCAGTAATGTATTTTCCTACTAAGCTATAAATAAGGGTTTGGTTTCGTTTCTAGACTTAGCAGAAAATTTGGTAGTTAGTGAAATTAGATTTTGCCTTTTCCACGGTTATTAATTAAATACTTAGGGACATGGTGTTGTATTTGTTCTCGTAAAAAAAATGTGTTAGTTCTAAACTAATTATCACTTGGGTTAAAAAGTGCACGCTAAACAATAATGAAAATAAAAATAAATGGTACGGTGTACCGCAAATTTTTTGTTCGCGCTTTTATATTAAAATATGCATTTACTAAAAACTCGTAAGATTTGTGAAACGAAATAATAGGTCTATAAATTGTTGTAGAAACAGTAATTTTTTATAAACTTACTTATATTTAATTATGTAATGATATTGATTTAGATAACTCTAAAATATATAAAAATTCACGGATGAAGGTAATTTTTCTTTAAAGTTACATATGAAGAATATCCTTTTATGAGTTATCCATAAAGAAACACGCACTTTTCAGAAATAATGTGAAAAGGATTTAACCATTAAAATATATTTTATATACAATTTTTCCTGTTAAAGGAACAACTCCGCAGTATTTGGCAAAATACGCCAATTACCTATACCAATAGGAAGCTATCCTTCACAACACCTGTCACCAGGATTCTTTCTATTAATTAGTTTTTACACTGTTGACGAAGGAAGCAAGTGGCAAGGGGTATGTCATATATAAACCGTTTGTGCGTATGATTAAGGGAAGATACACACAGCCACACGCACAGGTCGCACAAGCAACGCAGCCAGGACTCACAAATGCACTAACATTGGCTCTCGCAGTCTAACACAGTATACAATAATTTACGTTAATATCACAAGTGTGCATTGATATAAAGCATTTAAGTGGAGTGTGTATAAGTAATTAACAGATGACATTTGAATAAGCCGTGTGTGAATGAATAAACAGCCATCAATAGTTCTCTTTCTTACATTTATTAATTATACCAATTTAATTAGTGCTTGACCATGGAGTTATATACAACCTAAATATTATCACAGCAATATTTTATCCGGGAATTAATCCGAAGAGATACAATTGCTTTATGGCATTAGAGAAATATTGAGTTAAAACCTAAGTAGTATCTATTTACAACTAAAGCTCACAAATTTGTGTTAATATATTTGACAATATTTCAGAAACTGTTGGTTTTTTAAAATATATTTCAAATAAAAGTTCTTATTTTTAATTGTACTACAATTTTGCTATGAAAACTTATTTAGTAGTATCTCAAATAGTTGCTAGGATACGGAAATTTCCGCTTCTATAAAGTACCCTAAAGATAATTTTTATAGAAAAATGAAAATATAAATTTTATTTATAATATTAATCAACGCCTAGATACGAATTTTAATCAAGATCATTAGAGTCTATTTTGAGAAAATTGTTTTTTTTTCTCTGCTTGCTTTTTATTAATCTACTCTTAATGTTAGGGTTAAACAGACACAAAGACTGACGGCATTGCAAAACAATTTTTTTGGGTTCGGGTGGGGGGGACGTCGACATCGTGTTGGATTTCTTCTACGGTCACAATACTTTACCTTTAGTTTTCGAAAAGTTAATATATATAAAACATTTTAGAAAACATTCTAAATCAATCTTTAGTAAGGAGTGAATAAATATAAGTTAAGACTTAGATATTATTATTTAAAAATTGAGATTATATATTTACAAATTAAAGAATTTAGATATGTGAATACTAGGGATATATCACTGAACAACAGAAGACTCTAGACAAATTATTTACACTCTTAGAATAACACTTATCTCATACCACACTTTCCTTAAATTTAAACTATTTACTGACTCAATAATAGGATATTTAAAAGAGTCAAATGTTCAAACTATCACTCATAACATATTAAAACTACAATTTAAGCGTAGTTTAATACAGAAATGAAAAAGTAAAACCTATTTAATATAAAGCTATACAATATACATATATATATATATAAGTTAAGACTTAGATATTGTTTTATATATATTATATTGTACATTATATTATAAATTTTAATTAAATATCTCAATTTTTAAACAATATAGCGAGAAATTCTGTGTGGAGCTCCGTGCCATTTATCTAACACGACCCGACTCGTTAACCTGGAAATTAAAGACACAAGAAAACTAAGCTTTTAAATTGCTTTTAATTGTGTTTTTTTTGTATTCTTGACTTACAAACAACAACAGCAACAATTTGTTTTATTAAATCTGTTAAAATTATTTAATTCATCTCAATGTATCTGTCTTTTAATATATATTACATGCTGCCGTACTACTATGTGACGTCTGGTTCAAGCTGTACTATAAGTTAAGCTACATGTTATCCGTAAGATGAAACAGGCTCTTAAAATTATTCTCGCTATCTCACTCATAATATTCTACTTAGCATCGTGTCTTACTACCCGTTCGGGTGATACGCCTAAGTACTAATTACACTAATGGTTAAAGATAGGGAAGGTTGAATTTTAGAGGAAGTGAACCCGCATTCGCGTGAAGGTAGGGTGGAAAACCATATAGGAAAAAACCACCCCCAGTTCACCCGACTGAGTTTCGAACCTTGATATCCCTTTCCTCGGCAGTCTAGATCAACATGAAACCAGAGCGTTAGCCAACCATGCCACCAAAGAGGATCTCATTCATTATATAAATTCTCATTAAGTCCTAGTTAAGCTTAGGTCATTAATTAATACTAATATTTGGACACAGTCAAAGTTTAAGGCTGTTAAATATGCCTCTACGTCATGATAACAGGTCACTAACTGAAATTCAATTTTAACTTAATTAAATAAATGGCTTAACTAGTTAAGAAGTATCTGAGTATACTACGGGTAGCCTAGTTTCACCAAAGTTTAACGTAGTTAGGTAAAGTTGAGTCGTAAAACAATGCCAAACAAAACTAAAAGAAAGAAAGAAAGAGGTTAGCTAGCCTCTTATAAAGCGGGAGAGTCGGCAGCCCTTGAGGAACGGAAGAGAATTGGGCTGTGAACTTGGTAAAGGGAGTGTAAGCTGCCAAGCGTGAGGTGGGAGTGAAATGAAGACATTCTCTCCCCCCATCCCTCCTTGCCTGACCCACATTCCCTCGCCCTTATCCCCTCGCATCCTTCTCTTCTTGTGCGTCCTTTGTCAACCTCAAGTGGACTACACTGTGAAGTAAGCGATGCTCCCTTAACCCTCCCACCCTCTGCCCCCAAGGTTCTGCCATGGACGAAAAAGGAGGGGGATCCTTTAAATCTGTAGCACTATTTCTCTTTAATGCGTTTAATTTCTTATATCTTTATTTTTAAAAATACTTTTAAAAGCAGAGGTAGTTGAGAAGACATAGACATTATACTTGTTTTGCAATTGGTAACCGTTTACAGGGAGATTGGGGTTTGAATCTCAATAGAGCCCACTATGGGTGGTAATAATATATATATATTTTTCATTAATTTTAAAGCCACTTGTCCAAAAGAAGGGTTTCCTCAACTTTTCATGTTTTATACTCGAAGTTTTTACCTTTCTTACATCCTAGTAAAACTGTTCGCATATTTACGCTAATGAGATAGGAATTAGATACGGGAAATTTAGAAAAAGTGTACCCGCAGTTGGAAGGAAATTGGAAATTATTTAGTAAAATACACCTTAATAAGCCCGGTCTGGTTTCAAATACCGATTCCCCGTTACTGACGAATAAGACAAGATGACACTAACACCTTTGCTCGTGTGCCCATTATCAGTAGAGGTTATTTGTGTTACTATATGACCACTTTAAAAAGTGAATGTCCTTTCTGTTGAATAAAACGAACACACTAAACACATTTACTTTTCAACAAAATACTGATGAAAGTAAATAATTTTAATGTGTACAATATTTTCTACAATCAATCAAATGCTGGTAGATGCTTATATGACTAATTAAATATTGATATTTGTGACATTAGCTATGGATAAAACCAGGTTTAAAACATTTTCTGTGTGGATACTTTTCTTTTTGTCCACTAGTTATTTGTCGACAGTGTTGCCTTCCCCTTTTCGGTGTAAGTTTTATTAGGACCTATATAGTAATTATTAGAGCCATGATTTTCGTTTTCAGCCGCTCCAGTGACCACGTATTTAAAGTGGTCAATAAAAAGTCTGGGAACCATTGTTCGATTCTTGGTGGTGCTGAGAAGATATTTGCTAGTTGTATAAGATATATTCCTGCTATCCAATAGTAAATAACTAGGCACACATACTTGTTGGGTTCTAGGCACTCCCTCCGAAGTTAGGCTAGATTTAAGTGTTTTTTGTTGTTGTTATAATGAGTTTTTCAAAACTTTCAGTAAAAAATTTAAACAAACCTAATTAACGCTTATAGTTGACTTGGAAGAAAAAGGCTAGCTTATCAACTCATCTCACTGGGGATGATTTTCCATACTTTCTTCAGGAAAAAATATATTCACACTAGAGAGCACTAAGAAGCAACCAGATCTTTTTACTTTTACATTTCATTGTGGTTCACTCCTTACTTACCTTACGGCATCAGGAACTCGAAAGTTCTTTCTTTCTATACCGCACTTACAAAGTACGCAACCGATCCTTATCTCGAACTAGTTCTATCTAGTTCACTTCGTTACACCCTATCTACTTCAGGTCCATTCTAATGTTACCCTCCCATTTGTGTCTATGTCTTCCAAATGACCTCTTCCCATTGGGTTTTCCAATCAATACCCTGAATAAGATTCTAGATTCTCCCATTCGCGCTGCATTTCCTGCCCACTGTAATCTGACAGATTTTACTACCCTAACAATGTCTTGTTATGAGTACAGGATATGAAACTCATCGTTATATAACTTCCTCCACTCCCCGATATTTGCATCCCTGTTTGTTCCAAATATCTTCCTAGGCACTTTTGTTTTCGAACAACTTAAATTTATTTTCGTTATGTAAGGTAAGAGATTACGTTTCATAACCATAGAGAACAACCGTTAAAACTATTTTTTAGTATATTATTAGGTTTAAATTTCTTGACAGAAGATATTAGCTTACTGACCTAGTAATAGGATTTATTTTATGAATTATTCTTTACATACACTCTATTTATTTTGTCGAGAAATATAGTTGGTGGCATTTCCACTTTAACCTTCGTCCATGGACTGAGCGTCGGTCTACCGTAGGTCCGTACACAAGCACGTTCTAGCGTACCGACGCGCCAAGATTGATGACTCAAAGAGTTTATCAACATTTTTTCTTCCAGGAGAAAAGCTTTAAATCGCACACAAAATGATAACCTACCTTTTCTATTCGAGTCTTTTTTTTTCTCTCGAAGTTATTAATGACCACTAAAAATTATTTTTCTGTAGCCCTTCATAGCCGAAGAAATTTAATAGCTTTTGTTGATGCCTTTTTACTTTTGAAAGGATTTATAGAATTATTGTTTTCTATTACAATATAATGGTTTAGTAGAGTAGTAAAATTATAAATATTTCATTGTTTTGCGTCGTTACCACTAAAGTGATAGTAAATTTACAGTTATGTTTTTAATGTAGACTTATGTCTACAACATGATACTGAACAATTCTTTACTGCGTAATAAATTATGATTACTCTCTCTTTTTGCTGTGCGTTTTTATTGTACATTGTAGTAATGTTCATTTGACAATCCACAATCCCACATTTAAATTAAATTATTGGCAGATTTCTCTTCTTTCATTTGGTCGTTTGGTGCGTCATATTAACATTAATGTATTGTTCGAGTTTGGGCTAAAGAAAATTAAACAAATATTTTAGAATAAGGTACACAAATATAAATATGAAATATTATTGAAAAGAGATAGATTTTACAAAAAATGTATATAAATAGAAAATAACACAAAGCTATCTTAGAAACCTAAAACTGTAATATTCTATCTAGTGTAAGTGAACGATTGATTACACAAGAGATCGAACACCATCTCAACGCGTGTTCAGTTCTCATTGAAACCTACACCGGTGGGCATGCGAACACAGGAGTTAGTCTCGCCTTATTTGGCTTGCCGTTCACGAAGAAGTTGGTTTTATAATCATGGCCGGGGTTTAACAAGGGTTTTCCCCCTAAATTGTTTCCCACGCTCTCTTTATACACATGCGAGCGAACTTAATATACCATTATAGCTTACACATCCTTAGGCTTAATCCGTAAGAGTAAGTAAATGCGAGTAGCTTGTAAATATAGAAACACGATGCCAAGGGAAAACAGTTTTCGTTTAAGTATTTTGTGTCAAAAAACATACATGTAATTTTTACCATTTTTAACCAACGCTACTTATTGTTAGCTGGTAAAATTTCAGAGGAAGTAATCTATAAATTATAAAACAAATTAACACGAAGTCAGCAATGTTTACAGGCCATAATCTTAAGAACCATAAATACCCGCCTTTTCTTTCTTTTTCTCACCCGTTCTTCCAGATGACCTGGTATTGCAACAAATCACGTGTGTGTGTGTTTCAAGAAGCTTGGCCTTTCTTTACGAGGTGAACGATTTCCGATGAGGCCCCAAAACCACACTTTAAGGAGATGGGAGTGTAAGGACTCCTGGGTTGACGGCAGTTTGATGCTCAATTTTGTAGCACTTTCTTACGTCACTCACGTGTCTTACATTTTCTCTTTTTGATATTTCTTGTAGAACTTCCTTCCCAGTGATATGTGTTACTTTTTATAGTTTGTTCTAATATTTGTTCATATCTACGTGGAAATTGTAGGGATATCATTTGGAAGATTTCGGTGGGAAAACTTATGCATTTACGTCTTAATTTGCGATTCATATAATAATTAGTAGCTACAGATAGCCCTCATGCTTGCGTCCATCCCATCGATTCAATTGGTGTTTCATTTTCTTACAAAGCTGAGGAGCTCTGGTTGGATTTCCTGTATGGTCGAAAAATGTAACAATGTTGAAATTGAGGCTGACACAAATATTAATTAGCTTCCGGGGTACATGGTGCTTTATCTGGTTTAGATTTAGGTTAGTTGGTAAGTTTTATTTATTGAGATGTTAAACGTTCTAATTCTTTAGCATGCCACAATCGATATGGGACCAACGACTTTACTTCATCTCAGAAGGAAGTTGTGCTACGGATTTTTTTATCGTTCAGGAAAAATCCATCCTACTCCGTCTGAGTTTGAACCCACGATCATCGGGTCCTGAGGTGAGCATTTTACCCCAATACAATCAAGGTTGGCAGTTTGTAAGTCATGTTCTTATGTTTTTTCACAAAGTTCAATCTATCTTTAGCACCGCGTCTTACTACCCATTCCGGCTATATGTATGTGTACTAATTACTCTAGTTGGTTATGGATGAATAATGTTGAATTTATATAAAGTGTACCCGCATTTGCGTTGTGAGAGAATGGGAAACAATTTAGGGAAAACCACCCTCAGTACACCCGATTGGGATCGGAACACAGAATCCCTGTCATCGACAGCCTAGTATATTGCGAGATTAGTGCCTTAGTAGAGCATGCGGCCACGGAAGCGGGTCAAAACTCAATTTAAATAATCCATGTTTGTAGTTGGATTTTTATAGAACAAACGTTTCAATTATTATTTGAATGTAGAGAAACCAATATTAAGAAAAGGCTAATAATGTATATAGCCTACAAATGTCAAAATGGCCACAATATGCTAAAAAAAACTACAGCCGATGAACACGTGGATTGGCGCTTTAGTACAGGAAAATAGATTTAGTAACGATTCTCTTGCTGTCAGATAAACTTCTTCCTGTGGGAAACTTGACTAAAGGGCACCTTTAAGTTGTAAGTTTCTAATAAATGGACATCATTACAAAATAAGCTATGGTTATTGCAATTTATGTTTTATTTTGGCTTGGTTTGATACTATATAAATCTTTTAATAGTGATGCATTTGCTGTTTAATTTGTATACTTTAGTCTAGTGGTTATTAGAGACTTAGCTTATATTAAGTTAAGGGAATATACACCAACCATACCTCGTTTTACCAACTTTGTTAAGAACTCGCCAGATTTTTAAAATGTAAGTATTTTGTTATACCAGGAATCGAACCTGAAAACCTTCAGATTAGTGGATAGACGGATTATTAACCAATGTAAGGTGTCGGGCGGTGTGTTCTTAAATCCTATCATAGTTGATAGAATTGAATGTTTAACGCTGTGCACAGGCTGCTTGGGACAGATATATTCCGATAGAGCGTAGCACTATCGGTTTGTCGTACTCGGGACGGACTGG
>CABFVX010000812.1:2300-117465 GCA_902151425.1 Timema shepardi
CCCCCCCCCCCACGAGTTGGATTGTTTCAAAGAAACCTTAGTTATCTGACATATATTATAGGTATGGTATTCCTTCCAGCCATGAATTCGAATAACTTACAAGTCAGAGGAAACTTCAAATGGACACATTAGTATGTCGTGAGGCGTATTTTATAATCGATATTGTATTTATTCAAAACCTCAACATTCTTTTACAACGGCTTTAGGTAGGAAATATAATACACAGGATGAGTCAAGAGGAGAGGGCAATATTTTAGGAGACGATAGTATGGGCCATTGTGAATTTTGTTTTATATTAACATGTTTATTATTCTCAATAGTTTCGGAGATACACCCGTTTGGCTGTTTCGCGCATGCACATATTTTCTCTTTCATCTTCCCCTTCCCTGGCGCACGAGCAGTACCCTGAATGATCCAAACAAAATGTTGTGGAGACATGTGTGTGTTATTTGAATCGTTAAAAAAAATGCCACAAATCTTTACACATGTTGAATACACTGATATGGTGTATGTGTACTTTTTTTTATGGGCGTGCCCTTGAGGCCGTTGCAGAAGATCGTCGCAGGTCAAGAACATACGAACGGAGAAGAAAACATTCTATGAATGGTAGATCGCAGCCTTACTACGAGTACACTACGAATTAGTAGACATACGGCTGTTCCACAGACAAGAGTAAATTGAGCGTTGCATCGCTTTGGCTTCCACCGCTATAATTCTCAGCGTGTCCAACATCTGCACCTATGAGATGCAGATCTTTTCGACTCGAATCTTGTCAGTGGATACACGGCCATCGCCGATTAATACCGAACCCACTGTTCACCGATGAGGCAACCTTTACCCATGACAGAATCAATAACAGTCAAAACAGTCGTTTCAGGGCTGAATAAAATCTGCATGCAACCGTAGTGACCCATTTTCAACAGCGTTTTTCCAATAAATGTGGTATTATCGACGATAGCTTAATTGGCCCTGTTATCATTGACAATCGTCTAACAATTGCAGACTACCTACAATTGCTGCAACATGATTTGCCAGGACTTCTGGAGGATATTCCTTTGGCAACACAGCAGGTAATGTACTATAAGCATGACATAATGCTCGTACAATGACTCAATACCTGGACCAAACTTCCCCTGGACGGTGGATTGGCCGTGCTGGTCCGATTCCTCTGCCACCACGCTCTCCGGATTTAAATCCCTTGGATTATTGTTTATGGGGATGGTTGAAAACGGAAGTTTACCAAACAAAGCCGAATACACGAGAAGAATTGACTGCACGCATTTTGGATGCTGCTACTCGTATGAGATAACGGCATGCTACACTCAAGAGAACCGACACAGAATCTTAGGACACGAGTTGTAAAGTGTATTGACGTTCATGGTGCAGTTTTTGAGTATTTGTTGCGAGAACGTAACACATGTAACATTCATGTTCAATTCAAACAGATGTATCTCCAAATTATTGAAAATAATAAAGATGTTCATATACACTTTTTTTTCACAGTGGTGCATACTATCATCTCCAAAAATATTGCACTCTCCTCATGATTTATCCTGTATTTACGTTTTTTTAAGAGAAAATACGCGTATAATTATTTTTTTTGTTAGCTATTTATCTGAAAACGATAGAAAGCTATCTCTTTCATTATCTTGTGAGTTGTGACAAACCAAAATTAATTCCTGATCTGTTTAAATGCACCCTGGATTTTAAATAAATTGTGCAGTTTGCTTTTTTTAGAACTAAGATATTCCTTTGCTCTTTTAAATAAATAACTTACATCTATTAATTTTAAATAGTGTTTTCGAGTTAAAGCTTATAGAGTGTATGACAAGGTGGTAAACCTTAATTCACCAGAATAAATAAATACATTTAAATCATTAAAAGAAAAAGAATTGTTTAAAATAACCGGAATCATAAAGAAGAGGAACCTTTGTTATTTTAAAATAACTTTTAAAATGTGTGTGTAGAGATTTGTGAAAATAGACAAAATATTTAAATATTTCAGCTTTAATTCCTGGTATTAAAGAATCTTCCAAGGCATTTGTTTTACTATAAACAAAGGTTCATTAGATGTTAGTAAAATAGACTAGATGAAACTAGAACAGCATGTAGTCAACCTCTTTGACCACTCAACCACGAGAATGGGCAAAATCTAACAAGAATCACCTAGACATGTAATCAGCCCCTCTAACCACTCAACAAAGTAAACTATCAGGATATAACTAAGATCGTCAAGACATATAATTATACACTCCGACCACCCAGCCCTGAGGACTGGCAGAATATATGAGGACCCCCAATACGTGCTATCAAACACTCGCACCTCCCAGGCCTGAGGACTGGCAGGATATAACTAGGATCTCCAAGAGCTATAGTTAGCCTCTTTGACCACCACAGCTATGATAACTGGCATAATAGAACTAGGGTCCCCAAACACTCTTATCTAGTCAGGCTCCCTGACCACTAAGACGCAGGGACTGGTAAAATGAACAAGTCTCTAAAATAAAAAAAATAAACTATTCACATCACAAACTCACAAACTCTAAACCTATTGTTTGTTAACCACGGAACAATATTAATGGTTGACGACAAAGCGTGAGTGTGGAGAAAATAGTTGGTATGTTTTGTGTGTGTGGCTCTTCAGACAGATAACTCCATGACGTCTCCCAGGCTTGGTAGGTTCTATCAAGTGTCATCTCTCAAATTGGGAATTTTTGATTATTAAGAATCTGATATAGAGAGAACTACATTCAACTTGGTCAACAAAAGTTCCTATACTAGCATGGTCAAGGAACAGTGAGGTGTTACTCTGGAACACTGACTACCAACATTGAGGCTCTCAGCCAGATTATTTGTAATATTGGGTGACTGAGAGCCTCCAAGGGACTACTTCATATATGGTGGCTAATTGAGAGTCTCCAGGGGATCACGCTGACTGAGGAGTTCAAAGAGAGTTTTTCTACTAAAGACAACAGTGGTTTTGATTGTTTTATAATCAATCAGATGTGGTAAATTCCAGAAAATAATTAGATTAAAAAAGTATTTTCTTGGAAGGCACTTCAGTTATCATCGCAACAAATCATTTACGCTATTTTATCTAGACTAAAAAAATTGTCTATTAAAAATGTGCTTCTAAAAAATTTGAAGCTTTATTTTACTTTTTCATGTATAGTTTGTTTAATACTCTGGGGTCTAGCAATTAAACTGCACTTAGGATCAATGTTCTTCTACCAGTTATTGTTTCATAGGCCAAGATTCAAAACTACCTTATTGCTCCCCACAATTTAAATAAATCCTTTAAGTAAACTTACGCAAATAATTGTTGTTGACGCATGAAAGGCAATCTTTTATTGATGAGATATTGGACCTGTTTCCTATTTCTTTCGCCTCAGCTGGGTAGGCACCACGAGTGTCCATCCCAGGTAATGAATCCTGGACGGATGAGTAGGAAGCAAGGGTAACCACGTGCACAGACAAATAATATACCCAGACAATCAACCTCCAGGTTAAAATGATTGCGCTCCTTTTGGAAGCTTGAGTCCTTCAACACTAGAATCACTGCGGTTAGTTAATTCATCACCCAGCAGTGATACTAGCGAAGCCCAGTGTTGATGGACTCAAGCTGGAAAAAGGAGCGCAGTGACCCCCGTAGGGTTGAGTCTGTTTATTACTTGTCTGTTGCCACGAACCAGAAACTCTAGACTTATGAATTTGAAACAAGATATGAGATGTATAGGTAATAGCTCTGTACTGACGAGCTGGGAACAAGATATATATTGGTAGGAACCACGGACTGGCGAATTGGACACAAGGGATACCAAGTATATAGGTTGGGAGCCTTGACTTACGAGCTGGGAACAAGAGAGCTATTGGTAGGAACCACGGACTGGCGAATTGGACACAAGGGATACCAAGTATATAGGTTGGGAGCCTTGACTTACGAGCTGGGAACAAGAGAGCTATTGGTAGGAACCACGGACTGGCGAATTGGACACAAGGGATACCAAGTATATAGGTTGGAAACCCTTGACTTACGAGATGGGAACAAGAGATATGTTGGTAGGAACTACGGACTGGCAAGTTGGACACAAAGGATACCAAGTATATAGGTTGGGAGCCTTGACTTACGAGCTGGGAACAAGAGAGCTATTGGTAGGAACCACGAGCTGGCGAGTTGGACACAAGGGATACCAAGTATATAGGTTGGGAGCCTTGACTTACGAGCTGGAAACAAGAGAGCTATTGGTAGGAACCACGGACTGGCGAGTTGTAAACCAGAGACATATTAGTAGTAACCTTGGATTGACGAGTTAGGAACAACATATTTATGGGTAGGAACTAGGGACTGATGGCTTGGGAACAAGATTTGGAACTCCCAGCTCAGCTCAGATTCATGAAATTATAATTTAATTCGTATCCATCCTGTGCGCTTTGGAATCTGTTTTATAATCCTCTATTCAGCTGAATAATTATTAGAACAGTAACCATTTGTAAGGACTGGCCTAGTTTATTATGCATTATCATTCCATTCTGACACTAAAATGTAAGGTGGTGCGAAGTCTCATTTCTAGGTGAGAGGTCTAGGCAAGCGACTCAAAGAAAAACACAATCAATCACATACACTACTGTTGGTTTATTTCCCGAAGCAATCTGCTCTCATACACTGCCGTAGAACTCATGACACCTTCTGTTGTGTCGTTCACACATCCCCGGTCAACATATCACTTGAGAACTCTAACTTCCCTTGGCAGCAGTGAAATCACAACTCTTTAACCACTGTATTAACCATTTTCTATCAAATGTATAACCAATGCCTTAATCATTGCTACACTCATGGCGCGTGAGCCCCGCCGTCACTAAAGGAATTCATCTTAATACACATTTGATAACTGTCTAGAACCAACTGCTTACACCAAGTTCCTGGAACCAAATGCCCAGAGCTCTGCTCTAGGATACACACTAGCTATAATCTGTCAACTAGGGGATTATAATGACGGCATTAAGCACCAATCAAAAGGCCTAGATCCACGTCATCCAAAACCACGCGATTCTTGAACATCGTTTATCACAGAACTAATGCTTTCCCAATGGAGTCAGCAGTTATAGGCCTATGTACGGATGCACAGGAAATACCTTACATTTCAGATGCTTGACTCTACAATTATTAACTGACCGGTAATAGTTGAACTTACAATAGATATAAAACATGTCGAGAATAAATCACTAAGTTTAGAACCTCACACATTCATATTAATCCTCCTGTTTATTTAATTTGGGGTAAGCAATGGGTACTCCTATTTAGCAGGAAGATTGGTAGAATTGACTATGTGGGTAACTTTAATATAATAATAAGAGTAGCCTTCGCATATCAACAGCTAGTTTTAAAGCTAAAATAGAACAGAATAGTCTTGAGTGGTGCAGCAATTCACATGCTGTGTGTTGATCCATGATGCATTGCAGTGCAAATTTAAAACAGCTGATTATCAACTTATTTTATTTTCTAGTGTGTAAACATATATTTGAGATCATTGGTGAGGTGGATGTTTTCAAATTAAAATACTGTGTCGTGGCACAATCCAATACATCGATACACACGCTTTCCATTAACATATTATTTCAAATCTTCTCACAACGGCCAACACATATGTCTGCTTGTAGCTCTACAGCAGTTGCGCTTTCAAATACTCATGTGCATTGAGTTGAGATGGCTGATTTTAAGATTTGATTGGGTCTCCCGTGCCGAACATCTCAAGCAGAGCGGATGAATTAGAGATGAGTTGAACTTTAGCAGAACAGCTTGCACCGATGCGATGAAAATCTTATGGTTGGCTTAGAGATTGTCACGTGACCACGTTTATGCTACGCACTTGCTTTTCGGTGAACGTGTGAATCCACAGTACAGTGACACAAATAATAATCATACAACATGTATTGCGAATTGCATTACAGGGCAAGGTAAAATATTACTAATCTGCATGTTATTTATTATTTACACAATAATTAATGTAATAGTTGTTCTTTTCCAAGCGAACAATGTAAACTCTTACACAGATATACAGGAACATTGATCAATTTATAAATCCAAGATTATTAAATTGAACGTTAAAAATCCCTTCTTTGAGGGAAAAAGTTCGGTTTTATAAAACACTTGGTTTCAAGCGTTTGTAGTTCAAAAAAGACCTCAAGGTTAATTTGGGGGATTTGAATCTGTGTCAGGTATACTGAAGAATCTGTTTCCTAATGGATTATTCTACCCTCCCTCCACCTCATTAGTGTAAATATGCGTATAGTTCGGGTGGGTAGTAAGACTCGTTGCGCATGAAGTGAAAACAAGATGATATAGTAGTACAAACATACACAGCTGACAATATTCAGCATTGCCCATCATGATTAGGGGTCTTGTTAGTACCTTTGACTTTAGCCCTGACGTTCAAGGTTAGATCACACCTGGTAAAACTGAAAGTCTTATTCATGAAATGGGATATGTTTTTATAATTTCAAAGTCTTCGTTCAGTCTTACAGTAGGAAAAGTTTTGTATGCATCAACTGTCATTTTTTTTCAAGATGTCTGCTTATGTGAACATCAACGAGAAATGAATAAAGGAAGAACAAGTATAAAAAATAAATGATAACAACAGAGTAGAGAAAAAAATGTGCTAATAAGCACCCACCTGCGAAACTAGGGGGTGAGGAGGTGGGGGGAGAGAGTATTGCCCAACAGAGGGGTAAGGTCTATTTACCCATTGACATTCATTCGACATTGACTTGGGTCCGCAAGGTCTCCGACAGGGGAGTTACCGCTACAGCCCCTCTCCCGCCCCTCTCCCACACGTCACTGCCTTGTTGACACATTATGCAAATAACAGGCCCAGCCCAGGCCCCGTAATGGGTTAGTAAATACTGTTCTTCTGTGTGTTAGGCTGGGTTGATTACTTTCCAGTTACCGTCTCTTGCTTGGGCTCACGCGTCAACACTGGGGATAGTAGCAATAATAGTTCTTTTTAGTGTACTCTGGCGTAATGGCCTCGTGTTCGTGGTCAAGTAACACCTTCTAAAACAGTGGTATTCAACCTTTTTTGTTCAAGTACCCAGATATTCTTTCATCTACATCTAGGAGAGAGAGAATAGCACTTCCAGATAGCATGTCCTTATATCCGGCTCTCTTGTGGCTAACACTAAATCTTGACCTGATTATTAGTGTTTATCATTAAATTATATATAAAAATTGTACATAACCCCAAGAATGTCTTCACGTACATCAGGTTTATACAATTTTTCTAGAGCTACTAAACCCCATCTGAAGGAGTCTTTGTTCAAATACCTGTGGTAAAAAGCCTTCATGGCTTTCACATAGTATGAAAATAGGTTAAATACTAGTTATTCGGAGTTCACTATAGATATGGTTCCCAATGTGCTAATAACAACTAACTCATAGCTAATTATGAACCCTAAAAAAATAAGATCTTTGGAATGTATTTATGAAAGTGCTGGCCGAAGGCCAACTGGCTCAAATCACATGAAATCACTGTTGGAATATTACCAAAATTCAGTTAATAAATAGGGTAAAGCTTATTTTTTTAGCACCACGCTATACGCATATGTATTAATTACGTGAGTGTGTTAGGAATGAGGAAAATTGAGTTCACAGGAAGTAAACCCGCATTTGCATGGAGAGAGAGAGTAAAAAACCATTTAGTAATAAGAACCTGCAGTACACCCGCTCAGGAGTCTAGCCCCAATCTCCTCGTTACCGACAGTCCAGCCTATTGTGAGAGTGACACCTTATTAGACCTTGCGGCCAGTGAAGTTGTGGTATAGCTGGTAAATGATTTAAGTTTATTTTAGAGACATAGAAATAAAAGGAAAATTAAATAACTTATTAGAATAATAATGTTCACTTCCCTTTTCCCATTACTTTGACCGATACATTATGGCCCTAGCTTGTAATCTACGTCATTGTTGATCCGCGTAAGGTAAGCTTGTTAACTATCTCGGTAAAAAACAAAATATATGTACTGTAGGGCCTAACTTGTTTGAGAAATAATATTCCAGAAACAGTAAATATAATTTAGATAAGAAATACATTTTTCAGCGGTTATGAAAGTTACTAAACAATACTAAAACCATGATATATATGAATGTCTTGTTTCACAGATAATATCGATACCTATGAGATTATACCAATATTAATTGAATATGTTATCTTTGCTAACGGCAAAAAAGGTGTTTTTATTTTTCTAAAAATTCCTTCCTACCAGAATCATAATAAAGAATTCTCGCAAAGGGCAAAGTAGATTAGAGAACAGGTTTGGAACAATGGTTGATAAGGGATCATTTATCTGTGAAACAGTGGTTCAAACTGAGCCTCGTGAGAACAAATGAGGAGCTACTTGAATATATAAGTAGCAGCGTTGGTTTAGAAAATTGAGATTAACTGCTGGATGGTTCGTTGTGCTGACCACATGACACCATGTATTCGCAAATGTTGGCACTATCATCGCTAATGATGGTGGCCATTCGGTCTGTTTAGCTCACTGTCAGGCTTACACTATGGAGGGATTAATTTAGTGTTACCATAACTACTATTATTTTTATAGCTAATATGAATTATGTTGTAGATACATTTAACCTAACGCTCAGTTCTGTAATAAATTGCTGAATTGACATACACACAGCCCAACTTAACCTAAAACATCCATTCGGAACACCTAATCTTAGCCCCAGGATTGATAATTTCTCAGCTAAGGATGGACATATACGTATTAATTTAGAATTACAAACTAACGCAATTTAGAGAAACAGCTAGCATTAACACCAGAAAAATTGTAATAACTATAAAAACAAGACGAATACGTACAAGAATATTAAGCGATTGTAAGCAGCACCTGTATACTTTAACCAAATCACCCACCTCGGTGGCGTAGTTGGCTAATGCGCTTGTCGTGTTGAGCTCGACTGCTGAGGACAGGGAGATCGAGGTTCGAATCTCAGTTGGGTGAGCTGGGGGTTGTTTTTCCTAAATGGTTTTTCACTCTCCCTACACGCAAATGCGGGTTAATTTCCTTTAATTCAACCTTCTCAATTCCTAATCCATTAGAGTAATTAGTACTTAAAGCGTATAACCCAAACGGGTAGTAAGACGCGGTGCTAAATAATAATATTATTATTATTATTTAACCAAGTTTTCTTACTGCTGTACACCACAGTCCTCCTTCAGTAAAGTTTGTCGGTCACGTGTAGTATTTGAGTTTGATGAGAAGGTGCCAAATATGTTGTATTACCTACACCTAAATATAATTGTATTTACTCTTCTAAACTATTCCCTTTCTTAGAATTACATTACAAAAAGCTTTATTGAAATTATTCCTAGAACTTGTGATCGTGATTATAAAAATTATCTTGTTGAGAGACTTCAATGCCAGAGTAAGACACGAGCTTTTGTGGCCAACATTAATAAAGTCGGATATCTCCAGCTAATATTACACCATGAATAGACTAACATTATCTCTCATAATAGTTTTAACTTGTGTAGGACTAGAATAAACTACATTAAGAGTAGAAATCCTCTTTCCTGGCGAGTATTCGTTTAACTGGACATACTTGGGTTTGAAATATTTTCTCCTTCATAATTTACTATTGACTTTAGAATAGTATTAGAATAATGGTGTGCACTTCTAAATAATATAAATTAAAACAGTTACTGGTAAATTAAATGCAAATAATTTTAATGACACATATTCGTGCCTATAACTAAGAATAAGGCGTGTGTTTTGTTTTTTAATACGTGGGATTCAATGATCAATTTTTAAACCAACTGATTATATCATCACGCAATCTACATACACATCATCCAATCCCCCTAGCTGTCAAGTCATAAACATGAAAGGGGACGTCTCAGATACTCTAGTAGAACATTTTTAGGCAACCAAGCAGTTACTAATTTTTTATATACACAAGCTTATATCAAAAAGTAATATGTTAAGGCTTAATTTATGACTGCGTTAGGAATTTTGATGAACGGTATTGGAGTGGATGCACCTGTATTAGCGTAGACCCACCTCGGTGTCGTAGTTAGCTAACGCACAAGTTTCGTGTTGAGCTAGACTGCCGAGGACGGGGAGATCGAGGTTCACTCGGGTGAACTGGGGGTGGTTTTTCCTAAATGCGGGTTCACTTACTTTATATTCAACCTTCCAAATTCCTAACACATTAGAATAATTAGTTCTTGAGCGTATAATCCTAATGAGTAGTAAGATGCGGTGTTAAGTATTATTATTATTATTGTATTAGCGTAGAGAAAGGAAGGAAAAAAACCACAGTGAAAAATCACACGTGGAAACCTACCCCAAGTTTATCCGGCTGGAATTCGAATATTGACCTCCATGTCACCGTTTATTCAGTCTATCGTAATCGATGCGGGTGAAAGATTAGGCCTACTTTTAAAAAGGTGTTTTGAAACTCCACCTTGTGACTCCACCTTATAGTGAACTCCGATATACTCCCGTCTGTTCCACATGAAGATTAACATGCAAGTATTCACCAGAGAATCTCCGGCATGGTCGGTCAACGTCTCGCCGCTCTCGAACACAGGCGAGTCCATACAGCAAACAGACTTCTGGTTGAGGAGAGTTCATACTCTCCGTTGTAACGGAGCACGGTTTTAATGTCTCAAGAGTCCTCTCTCTTTCCTTGGAAAAAGTTGTTGATGGTTCGAGACCAACTTCGGAGGAAAGTGTTCTCATTCTTCGTTTCGGTACCGGTGCAGATCCTCTGGCTCGCTCACTTGGTGGCGTCATGTCATTACGTCAAGACACTCATGTGGTTAGTTTATTGAGGGGAGGAGGAGGGGATAAGTGAGTCGTGGAGTAGCTTTAATTTATCACTACCCGCACCAATGGACACGCGGACTAAATATCTTGTACATCTAGTCTAATTCTCCAATGCCAATTTGTTGTTGGTTGAGCCCGTTGATGTTAGCGCCCTAGGAAAAATAGCCGTGTGTGTTTGCACACACTTAATATTCAAATCTCTTACTATTCTAAGGAAGGTAAATGTTTGTATTTACAAAAAAAAAGTATTATTTACTTACCAAAAATATTTATTTTTTGTTTTATTTCTTCACTGGCAGAATAGAGATATCAGGTCTATGACTAACTTCACTTAACCTAGCTGGGCCTAACCTAGCCTGCCAACATTCCTTCACACTAGTAGTTCTGAAACCGGATAGAGCAACAAATAAACGTCATAAAATATCTTCTTAAAGACTTCCATTTGCTAGAATCAAAGCCTTGACTCGTTGGCGGGTGCGAACACAAAAGTCGCTACCAGCATGGGAGCAACCAACATGCCACCTGGTAATAGAGGGAGGTTGGAGCTTTAAATGTATGGTGGTTTCCCTAAATGTATTCCCACTGTATATGTCCATCACCTCTAATCTGGAGAAGAGATCTGAACCTAACCGGTCCAATAAGTCCTCCTAGGGGGAGTTGAACCCCACTTCAAAATTGGGGGCTCCATCCAGAGTTTCTTCATGGCAACAAGTGACGATGTTGATGCAAGAAGTTATTGTCAGTCTTAACATCGAAGACTCGACTTGTCAACACTGAGGACTGATTAGTGTCCCCCGACTCGCTAATGAAAGAGAATTGAATGACCTGGTTTTACAATCAGGCCCAGCGCTCACCGCGGAAGTGACTCCAACTGACAGAACAAACTGGACACAGTCAGGTACTTCATTGCCACTTATATTGTATCCAATTTAGGTTGGATTTCAGGAAGGGAAAATAGAACAACTTGAAAGAGTGTGTGTGTGTGTGTGTGTGTGTGTGTGTGTGTGTGTGTGTGTGTGTGTGTGTGCTTCTTATCAACCATCCGGCCTGTACGCATATTTACACTAATGGGAGTAGTAATGAGGAAGGTAGAATTTATAAAAAATGTACCTGCACTTGAAGGGAAGAAGAGTGAGAATTATTTTTCCAGCCTCTCAGTACACCTGGCCTAATCTCGAGTTTTGACCTCCCTGTCTACGACAATCCTGTCTATTTTAAAAATGACACCTTAGAGTTAGACCGTGCGACCACTGACGTGGGCTTAGGAAAATGTCAATGGTGGATGTGAAAGGAAGGGAAATAAATTTAAATTAAATGTTTCCAATATTTGCATTACATACTTTTACTAACACATCCTTCCAAATAACAAAAGTATTGCTGTAATTATTTTATCTCTTCAAATCTATAGAACCCAAATATTAGATTAGAAATATATCAAATGTTATAGAATGTGCATATTACCAAGGTTACAGTACAGGACGGCATCAATTAAATACATTTTGTCAGCTTATAAATGAGGACATAATTGAATCATTTAGATAGAAGATTTTATAAATTATTACTATCAAATAATCTTTAAAAACTGTGATACTTATACTCCACATCTCACCATCCATTCGGGCTATCCGCATATGGGCTTAGGTATGAGGAAGGTCAAAGTGAAAGGTATCCGCATTTTTGTGGTGGAGCTGAGAAACCATTTATGAAAACATACCCGACTGGTTTTCAAATTTGGACCTCCCCATTAACAGAAAACACGGTACAAGAATGGCGTTTTATTCTCTATACGCTTATTGGTAAAGGTAAATGGCGAATCTAAGGGGGCTACCTACCGGGACGCTGAGATTAGTTGCAGACGTCCAGAAATTTGTTTAAGAAGTGATTTGTTTCAAAATACAGCTCACGCCAAAATTGAAACAACTCTACATCAAAGTTCTATTGTTTAAAAAAATCATGAAAAGGGGAAATTAGCTTATTTGCAAAATTTCTTCTATCGAAATGTCACAGTTATATCAGAGTAAATTGTTGGAAACATAAAGCTAGCCCTCCTCATAAAAATAAATTTAATCTAATTCAACAGAACATGCTAAGCTGATTGGGGTATGTTTAAGTGGTTTTTAAGCTTTATAACTGTAATTTGTAATTCCCTCCACCAGGTAGGCCAAAACCTTAACCGTGTAGTTTACTTATACACGTTTGGACCTGGTGACTGCAAGACTTGGACGAGAACCTTAATTCGACCAATGTTCTCCATATACTCGTGATGTTCTCATCCAGTTGTTGACTCACGGTCACCAAACTGACGCAACTCACTCACACGTGATCGAGCGGTTACGTGCGTCCAAACAGCGCCACTGTGTTACCAGCGTCAATAACACAAACTAACGGTGGAATAAAACATGAAACCCAGTAACATCTTCAATAGGTTACCCTCCTGGTTTGTATCTGCACCTTCTTGACGGAACACGTGTTTTGTTTGGCTAAACCTTTGAGGCTTCTGTTTGGGGCGGGGGTAAGGGGGGGATTTATAATAATATTTGTGTTAGCTATGCGAACATGAAACAACAACAAAAACCGGGTGTGTTAATGGGTTATCAAGAACAAGTCAGCCCGTGGAAGTTACCATGTAGGGGGGGGACGGAGGTCTGGATGACGTCACAAGTTCATTGCACCTGCCGGAATGGCGTTGGTCGCCGGTCACGTGATACCTTGGGACAGCAGTGTACCGTTAGTTTCCGAGACAAGCCCGAGTGATGGAGCGTCCTTTGGTGGTTTGTCTGCGTAGTTTACACCCTGTCCCGCCCAGACGCTATCTGGGTTACAGCGCTTCCTAGTTCTAAATATACTCTACTGGTGTCAATTGGGCTTTATCAGTACAATATAGACCTAGAGCTGGCTATAAGCTACTTTAACTAACAAGAAAATGTGATTGTGTAGTCCTAGAACTGGCTATAAAATACTTAAAATAACAAGGAAATACATAGCCAATATTGTGTCTTACTACCCTCTCGAGTTAACGTTGAAATTTATTAAAAGTCACCCGCCTCAGTAACGCTCTTGTTTAGTGTTAAGCTAGACTGTCGAGGACGGAGAGATCGAGGTTCGAATCTCGGTCGGGTGAACTGGGGGTAGAATTTCTTAAATGGTTCTCCACTCTCACTCCACACAATTGTGGGTTCACTTTCTCTAATTTAATCTTCCCAATTTCTAACCCATTAGCGTAATTAGTACTTAAGCGTATAGCACAAACGAGTAGTAAGACGCGGTGCTATAATTTTTAAATTTTATTAAAAGTTCTAGAACTGGCTAATAATGAAATACGTTTTAGATGCTATATTATGGTCATACCTTGACGTAAAATCATGCTTTTGATTCTAGACCTAAAACTAAGAGTAGTTTTCTGATTTTTTTCCCTTAAATCTAAGCTTAAAGATACCTAACGATTTATTTTCAAAATGGATACTTATGGAATCTTATACAAGATAGATAAGAATGAATTTTCGTTTTGCTAGTAAAAAGTAATTACTCTAAAAATAATATGTTTGCTTTTCTTAGGAACACCTAAATTCAGAAAACAGGCTGAAGAAATGTGAATGTTAAAGAACTCACAACATTTGCATGATCTAAATATTTTAAAAAAACTAATGAAAATCAACTTTAGTGAACCATTTATTGGAAAAGGTTTGATATTAGGCTATTTGTTTGCAAAACCATCTTTAATTTACTGCCTTACAAATTTGAATTAAATTGAATTACAGGTACTAATGTAAGGAAGGCCTCAGCCAGGTTAAGGGGTGGTTAAAACCCCAAATTTGACAGTACAAATCAAAACTGCCTTATTTACGATTTTAACAATAATGTTTAAGTAGGCCTACAGTTTAAAAAATGTTTCTGATTTTGTTCGTTATTCAGGTAACAAAGCTGTCTAGTTTAAGACAAAATATTAACAAAAGAAATAGTATTTATAAAGAATGGTGTAGGGGGCACGGGGGGCGGGGGGAGAACTGTGAAAGCTGGTAAGTCTTCGATATTAGTAAACAACCAAACCTTTCAACTTGAAAGTACTCAAATGACAGTTCCGAGAACCCATCGCAAGGGAGTCTCCAAAGAAAGAATAATGAAAGGGTAAAGATAGGATAAGGTTAAGTGAAGAGGGGGGGGGAGTGGTTTCCAGCTATCAACCACAAACAGCTCAGTTAGATTAAAGAGTCAAAGTCTTCTATATTTTGGTCAAATTGGAAATATACCTTTATTTGAAAAGTCTACAATTTCGTGAGATGACGCAGGGGTACCATGCATAACCTTATGTGTAGAGCGATGGCGACTATTCAAAAAAGGATTATGGCCCCTCTTCCCCAACCTAAAGAGATCCGTAACCCTCCCCCCAGCAAACGTTTGACAATTGGATGCCTTTAAGCTATTGGAGTGGTCCTTGATTATTTTTTTTAATTGTACTTCCCTAGAATCTAATTGGAGAGGTATTCCTTCATATTTCTTTTGAAATGTTGATGCTCCTAAAATACATTTAGAACTATCCTCAGTTGATTTTTTAAATAAATAATAATTAACTGCCTTTATATTCATAAACTATTTGGAATTTTTTTTATCGTATCATATTCTAAAATATAAAAACGAGAGTGAAATAAATCTATATAGGCAAACATTATTTTCAGAGAGCAATGTTCTGCTTTAAATCCCAATCCCCATCTGAAAACCCACTCCCCCGGCCCTAACTTTACTAGATATACCTTTATTTGAGAAGTGCTCAAAGTAAATTTTCACATTTGGAGGGAGGAAGTGCTATGTAAATTTATAAATATTTAACAAAATAAGTAAAGCACTTAATATATTAAATCCCTGCCATTAATTATCATTTAAAAAAACTAGCTCCAGATATTTTCTAGAGGTATATGAAATTTGTACATTACTTTGCCCCCAAATACCTTTTTAATACGTTTACAAACATTATGTTTATGATGGTAAGGAATAGTAACCGAAATAACATCAATACTTCTTTTAATCACGCCTTGTAGGATTTCAAGGAATGGATTCCGAATATATAAACTGAAATTTGAGTTGTTTTTAATCTCAACGTAGTTCTAGACTGGCCTGATATTAGTTTCCAATCACTAGTACTAAATATCGTAGAAGGGAACATGACAATAGATAGACTAAATGTTCTGCCCTTCTTGAGTCAAAGATTGGCGAGACAAGCGCACTCGTATCTGTGGTCATGTTACTTTGGCGAGATCATTAAAATAATATGACTTGAAGCATGGCCCAGAACCCTTTTAAATAACTTAGTTGACTCGTATCTGAGCAGGGTGGATGTTTTTTAGTTTATTTCTTAGGTAAAAATGTGATCTCAAGAGCCAAACTTGTGTATATATATATAGGTTCACCATGGCCCCAAAAGTTACTTATTTCACGTTCATCATGGGTAGGTAATGACAATTTTCTTCAAAAGTATTTTTCTATACAAAGTAAGGATAGGGTAACTAACTAGCTAGGTAGAGTTTGTGACATATTCAATTCAAAGACTATGGAAAACAAGGAAAACTACGAAAAAAACCGTTTAGAGCTAAATTGTCTAACAAAGTTTTAAATATAATTTTCTCCTGAAAGTGAATGAATACATACATTTTAGTTCATTATAAGTATCATCCAACACTCAAATTTAAAGTGTTTTTTTATAAACTGTTAGTAAAATCCAATTTAAAATAAAATATGTATTTGCTCAAAGTTAATAGGTGCCCTTGTAATAGATAGCTAGCAGCTAATGACGTCATCCCAAAAGCCATAATTAGTTTTTCAAACATAAATGACAATAGCACATCCAAAGTTAAAAAAAACACTATATAATGATAGGTCTATGTTTATGTGGATTTGGCTGCTCCCCAAATTCCTTGCCTTGTTTAATATGTGTATGGATCTAACCCTGTGACCTTCAGATATTTCTGATGCGTTTTAACTTTGTAGCGTTATCTCCCTACCCCTTCACCCCTCCTATCCAGTCTTTTCCTTTCCAGGTGCCTATGCGAGTGCTATTGCGCAACTCTAGAGAACATTACAAACTGCGTCAAGTTGTTGGAGGCTTCGATGCCCGAGTAGGACACGTGATCCCACAGTTCATTTGGCGGTACTAACTTCCAACCTTGACAGATTAAATAGCTAGCTAGCCACGTATTTGCATACGATTAGCTACATCTTAAAGGGACTGTTTTGCCAGTTGATGTCTTATGTCATTATATTGTTTATGTTAATATTGGTGGTATTATTATTAAATTATTAAATTTAAAGTTCAAAATGATGATTTCCTAAAAGATAATGACTAAATCACAATAGTTCTTGTTCGAAATATGAGCGCAGGATTCCTTTCTCTAGGTCAGTTTCTTTATCATCACCTGGTTTTTGTTGTGGTATTATTATAATTTAATTTTTTACTCAGTTCGGCAGTATGACATGTTAAGACAGGAGTAGACTACGGGTTATTTCGTAACCCTGATGACATCACAATCTATTACTCATACTTGACACCAGATTTGTGGCACAAGTCAAGACAGGAATAGGTTAGGGGTGATGACTCATGGGTGGTATTGATAGTCTTGGGTTTTCCCAATGAACTGTATTTATTTGGGACTTAACCCCGGTGCCAGTATGGCGGTTCGACAACTCAAGACAGAAATAGACCACGGGTAATGTCACAATCCTGATCATATCAACAGTTATTTTGGGTGTTTGACCAAAAGGAGGAACAAAATTAAAAAATAAGGGTGCGTTTTCAACCAAGAGAGAAACAAAATTGCTCAAAAAATAAGACCGAATTGAAATAAAGGAGGGCGTATCGACTAAAAGGGTGAACAGAATTGCGCAATAGGGGTGCAGACTGACCAAAAAGGGGAGCATAACTGAGCAAAAGAGGGTCGTATCAACGATATGGGGTGCGTGTTTAAGGGTACCTATATATAGATTATAGATCAAAAGTGGAACAGAAGTGTGCAAGAGAAGTGCATGTCGAAGGAAAAAAAAAATGAGAATAGAATTCAGCAAAAGGAGGGCGTATCGACCAATGGGGTGCGTTTTTAAGAGTGCATATCAACAAAAAGGGAAACAAAATTGCACAAGAGGAGTTCATGTCAACAAAAAAGGGGAACAGAGCTGAGTGAAAGGGGAGTATATCGACTAGAAGGGGTGCGTGTTTAGAGATACGTATAGACCAAAAGAGGAGCTGAATTGTGAAAGAGGAATGGGTGTTGACCAAAACGGGGGGACAAATTTGAGCAAAATGGATGCGTATCGACCAAAAGGGTTGCGTGTTTAGGAGTACATATCATCCAAATAGAGAACCGAATTGTACAAGAGGGGTGAGTGTCAGCTAAAAATGGGAACAGAAGTGTGTGTTCAAGGTGTACTGTCTTCTCCCACGGTGATTGAGCGCTTTGCAATAATAACAAACTTGTGATATAAGCTACACAAACAATCTTACCCTGATAAATATATAATTTCTATCATCAGGGAAAATAATTTTTTGTTTTTATATTATGTGTCAGAAATTAAGTAAAAATAAACTACTCTTATGACCTACCCCCATAGGTTTGATCTGTCAGGATATCTTGTGGGAGAGGTAAGGTTGCAGGCAAGGTAATTGTGTGGGTTTTAAATAATGTGTAGGTTTACGAATTTTGGTTCAATAGTAGTTACTAAAAGATAATACAAAATGTGATGTTAGTCGTAAAATAAATAAAGAGACTGAACGCCCACACTCGTGGAAGAACTGGCTTAACTTGTGAATATTTAGACCAATAAAGTTGACTGTTGCTGCACGTGACCTCCAAAGAACATGATCTCGGGACCCTGTGCCCAACGATTCCCTCTAAGTACAAGTGCTACTGATGACCCAAGTATGTCTGATACGGTACAGCGTCGGACATTTACCACCTGCGATATAGATGGAATTGTGACAGCCCCATTGCCGAAATGTAAAGGTATTTTACACCACGCTATGGCCCCTTTCCTGGCCAACAAGTTCAATTATTGTTATGAATTGTCAGCACTCTCCTGTAACCTTTATAATATGCTACTTCAAACATGCCAAGCCGGCAATTGTACACTAGCCCCATGACTTCTTTGGTGCTGACTGACAGATCACAGCTGATTTCTGACAGTCAACATTTAGGTATATACCTAAACTTTGACCATCAGAAGTGACAGCTGCTAAACACATGTTTTTACAGATCATTTGGTCCGGCGTAGGTATACATCATTTGGTCTGGTAACGTTTCAAAGCTGTCAGTCAGCACCAAAGAAGCCATGGGGCTACTGTTAGCGTGTGCGTCTACTCAAGTTAATGTAAATCAAAACAAACATTCAAACATTGCTCAGCGGCTATGACACTACTATGATAGTGCTTTATGCAAAATAATTTAAAGTGTACAGATCCTAAACACTATTTAATTATATTGTTTTATAAATACTTTATTTCTTTAGGAATTGTAAATATATAAAATAATGAATGTGGTTTAAGTTAGGGAAGAAATAAACCATTCTAAATGCCCTTTATTCAAAATTTAAAAATATTTTTACTATATTGTGTTATAACTTGAGTTTATTTTAGGGAAATATTTTAATCTCTAATCACAATTGTTTGTTTGGAATCAATAATTTTTAGTTTTGCGTGTTCATACCCCTCCCCATTCTGCCTTAGTTTTTATTAGTATTTTGGTAGGAAGAACTGGGCTAAAAAATTGTTTTGGACTCAGCCATAATTGCATAAAGTATTTTTTTTAAATCAATTTTGTTTGCTTCTCAAGCACCCTTTCCGGCTTTAGTCAATTTTTTTTTATCTCCCTGTTAAGTTGAGAAATAAACGTTCTTATTTTCTTCTCTGTTTCTACCGTTTTAATTTCAAAATTGGGGAGAGGGGGGGGGGCGGGGTCAGTGTAGTCAACTTGTTCAGCAATGTAAACCGTCCTCTATCTGTGAAACATATTAAAAAACAAAAGTTTATTTGATCGTTACCGCCATTCCACAGAAAACGTGCAGCATGTTGTAAAATATTAATGTTTTAAAACAATATTCAATTCACATAGCAACCAGTTGTGCAACATTGTTTTTAAACACGAAATTTTACATTGTGTAAACGCCCCTTTACTCTGCTATTAGACTATACGCCTCCCCACCATAGTGTTGAGAAGTTATTCCTCGTTACGGACAACACAGGCAGGACATTAACATGATAAGGACAGCTTTTCAAGTTATTCTTGGCCGGAGTGATGACTCCTTCATGAGTAACGGTACCACACAAGTGAGGGCGCCTTCAATTAGGTCGAGTCTTGGGAAGAGTTTAAGTTCTTTGATGGAAAGTTTAATTAATTTGTATGAAGTCTTGTCCGTGCTCAAAATTGTCCAGGCGCATATCAACTAGCTGAGAACTACCTTGGATCGGAGCCCGGTTAGGACAAGAAATCAAATGAGACACATGTGTTTAGGAGTTCACTTTACTGGAGATTCTAGGTGCTAACAATCTCACCTAACTTCCGTTAAAAATCCGGAATGAGTAGATGAATCTAAGACATATTTGATTTACACATGCGTCAAGGTTCTGAATTTTCACATAAACTCATCTTTGGATTCTTCACCGTGAAAGGTTTTATCGAGTTGAGCATGATTATTTTACTTATCTCTTTCAGATGAGTCCTGGGTGCTTGGGATCGACAACGGAGGTGGCATACACTCTCGGAGGGCATATAAAGGTCACGTGATATTTCGATACATCGGCAATGTAGTCAATACTTAAAAACTGACCAATCGATATGGTTATGTTTTATCTTATTATTTGGCAGCCAGATCCGACTGACTATAAGGTCTAAAGAATTCATTCTCCTCACCCTTTTCAGAAATACCTGTAAAGTAGTCGTCTGGAGAAGTGATATTCAACCTGGTGTATGCGTACCCCTAGGGGTACGTGAAGATCTCTCGAGGGGTATTTAAATTATTATTTTTTTTTACCAGGGGGTCTATCTTATTGTTTAAAAATATACATGGAATACTCAGGGCCATATTTAGGGCTAACCACAAAAGTTCCGGACGTAGGAACATGCAATCTGGGAGTGTTATTTTAAATAATTTTTTATATAATTTATTTCAGATGTAGATTATATAATATGTAGTCCCATAACTTACATTTTGCAGCAATTCATTTAGGGGTACAAAGTTAAATAAATCAAAAAAAGGTTGAATACACCTGATCTAGCGGGTTGTTGAGAAATCAAATACAGTGTATCCCATGCGTATCTACCTGTTGTGATCAGAGCCCAGCGCGCTAACTGTGCGTCAAGTTGTCCGATACACGTGAGGAACATTCCTTGCTGACATTAGGCCACACACTCACACACACACACACACACACACACACATATGAGGAGGACCAATATTCGGGGGTCACGTGCCAGCGCCCCACAAGGTTATACCCAGTAGCGTGACAAGAATAGTAAATAGAGGGAGAGTCTGGGGGACAGCGCTTCCGGGATTTAGTACATAGGACGGACTTTTGGCTTGTGTTTTGTCTCTTTGGCATCATCCTTATAGGGACCCTACACGATCAGTCTGACCTATGGGTTAATAATGAGTGAGGTTGAATTGATAGAATATGTACCTGAATTTTCGTGGAGGATGAGTGGAAAACAATGTTTTTAACCTCGATTCATCCAGCTGGGATTCGAACCCCCATCTCCCCATCATCAACACTTTAGTCTATTGTTAGAGTGACGCGTTAGACCATGCGGCCATTGAAGCGGGTCGTTTGCTTATAAAAATACTGATGCATTCTGTCAAAGAGACTGTCAGTTCAAAGACTGTCAGTATGCATCATTATTTTTACGAGACGCTACACGGTCAGTCTCCACATCATTATTTTCATCAGTCCCAGCTCCTGCAAGCAAAGTGCAATTAGTGCAACACCATAGATAATAATAAAAACAACCCACTTAGACGTCCGCACGTCCAGTGCGTCACTTGCAATAGAATAGATTGTCGATGATAGGGAGATTGGGGTTCGAATCTGGGTTGGGAGTACTGAGTTTTTTTCAAAATGGTTTTCCACTCACCCTCCACGCAAATTCGGGTAGACATCTTATAAATTCAACCTTAATCATTCTTGGCCCATTGGTGTAATTAATACGTATGCGTACAAACCGAATGGATAGTGAGGCGCGGTGCTTTAAAAAGATAAACGTGTGCGCAGTGATAATACTAGCTGCAAGAGAACACAAGACCGACGAGCGCGTGCACACGATCAATATTACTATGGCACCCAACCTCCCCGTCCTCATTAAGCCAAACTAAACGAGCTTGACATTTGGTCTAAGAACTAAGTGATCACCAATGGGGTTGTGTGTATTTCTTGTTGCGTGTCGACGTATTTATTATGTTTCATGTTGTTTGTCTATGTCCCGGTAATAAATTGTTCCGTGTTGATGTTCCTGTGTTTCTTGTCGATGTCCCTGTGCTTCTTGTGGCTCGTCGATGTATCTATGATTATTGATGTTTGTCGATGTCCCTGTGGTTGTAGTTCCTTGTCGATATATATGTTTCTTGTTGCTTGTAGATGATCTCGGTATTTATTGTTGTTCATCGATGTGTTTCGTGTTGCTTGTTGAAGTTCCGGTATTTATTGTTGCTTGTTGATGTATCTATGTTTCTTGTTGCTTGTCGATGTCCTTGTGGTTATATTTCCCTGTGTTTCTTGTTGATACATGTATATTGTATGTAGCTCGAGGCACTCGTGTTTATGCTCGGTAACACCAGAAGTCGCTCTTGTCGCATGAGCGGCCAAGCAATAAGACCGCACTACTGGTTTCTTCCAGTATTGTGTGAACTTGACCTCCGCTAGACGGAACAGTAGCAAGCACTATTACCCTGGACATTGTTGACCTCACATCCCGCGGCAGCTCATCAACCTCTATCCACACTTCTAATATCGGCAGGGCTAGGCGAGCGGTCAACACGTCTAACTGATACTCGAGTCTGGTCACAGGTTTTATAAAGAGGAATTTCCTTCATTCTATTAGGGCTAGAAATCTTGCGAGCACTGTTATTGGAGAGAATTTTTTTTCTTAACGTGATTCACGTCTTACTACCCGTTTGGGTTACTCGAATTTGTACACTTATGGGGTAAGAATTGGGGTGAGGACATATTTAAATTAAGAGTATGCGAATGTACGTGTAGAGAGGCTAGAAAACAATTTAGGTAAATCATCTCAGCTAGGATTCAAACCCCAACTACCCTGTCATTGGCAAACTAGACAAAACAAGATTGGGGTATCTGTCCGCATGTCAACCGATGCGGGTAACGTGCAGTTAAAATTTAAAAATCTAAAATGTTAAATTATCAGTGAAGTGTTGTGTTTATCTTTTCAGCACAAAACACAAGTTGTGTACAAGAAACTTGAAATCCCTTCCTCCTCCCCTTTCCTGTAATTAGTAGTAATGCTCTCCACTCTCCTCACAAACTTCATTCCTGCCAGTTTTTTTAAAATATTTGTTTTGTTTGAGTGTAAACGTGAGATGACGTCATAGCATTTGACCAGAGGGGTCATGAACTTGTGACCTTTCGCTTCTTGAGCCAGAGAGAACTTTCGGCTGAACTCGGTTGGGCCCGGTCTCTTCCGCAACGGTGAAGACTTCCTGAGTCGTCGAGCCGGGAAACGTGGTCTGTTGTGGCACGGTAGTTACTAATTACTCTAAGATTGCGATGAGGAAGGGAGATATACCTCGAAGAGATGAAGAGATGGAGTGTGGTGGATCGGAAGATCTAGGGGCCCTTCTTGCTTTCCTAAGTAAGTTTCTGGATTGATAGTGAACATTTGATTGGATAATTACTTCCTCTGGGGCTCATCCTTGAATTGAACCCGGGACCCTTGACTTAACGCACCAATACTGTACCACTAAGCTATCCAGGAGCCGTCCCGTCAGTCTTCACTCATAGTTTAAAGCCGTCTGTGATGGACGTTTGGAAACCATCAGTTAGCAAGGATCTATCATTGATGCCGAAGCCACCGGCGACTCGAGAGTGACTTTATGCTGCCATTAGTACAATTAATGTAATTGTACTGTACATGAAAGCGATTAACATGAAGGTAAGCAAACGCTCTTAGATTTATTGTACGTGACTATCGAAGCTTAGGATATGTAAACGATATTTAAGTTATGGATGTAGTCGTACCCAGGTGTCATTATTCAAATTTACAAATAAGATACTTGATACGGCTACATCCATAGCTATAGGATTAGTTCCATTTTCTAAGCTTCGTTGGTTATCTACAGTACAATTAATTATACGAGCGTTTACTTACCTCCATTTGTTCATTGGCCCGTTCTGACACTAAATACTAGCAGAGGGCCAAACGGAATCGTGGGGAGAATATAATCAATGATAAAATGTTAGGATGTTTTTAATATAAGGTTTCAAAACCCCTCTGATGTAATTTTTACGTTAAGTATACTCAGGCGATGTTTCCTAGTTGCCTAGTAAATATTTAACTTAGTTAAAGTCAGCTAGCTATTAATTATCACGTGAAGGACCAACTATAATAGCGACAACTTGTTGAACAAGTATCTATCATGGAAACTTGTTGGTAATTTAATAATAATGTGACTTATAGTTTACGGCGATGTTTAAATTCATACGCATTAGTATTAGAAATACTAGTAAATTTACATCGTCAAATTTAACAGTGATTAACAGTGGAATGAAATATTTGAACGAAATATTTTGAAAAAGGTTTAAAGGACGTAGTTAACACTTTTTTAATATATGTTTAATTATTTCATAATAAGTGCAAAGCTTTTAATTCATACATAAACAAACTATTTTTGGAAGAAATTTTATTTTTGTTGAGTGCATTAACGGTTCGTTCACAAAACAAAAATGAAAAGAATGGCCGTGTGAATTGAATGCGTGTCTTATATATCGTCGTATCTAATTCCTCAAAAAGTCCCAAAAGAATATTTTTGTAAATATAAAAAGCAAATTCCAACAAGCTAGTACTGAATTAAAGCTCTCTTCAAGAAAAACAATCAAGGAACCAAGCTCTAGCTTTTAAAACGTTTGAATGCATTAAAACACATTAAGAATCTTAAATATAATTTTACTAAAGTGTAAGACATATTTGACATACTAAAAATGCATTAAGAGTTATAGAGCTGAAAAAAATAAATATATTTGACAGGAAAATCAACTCTATGAACTATAATTATAAAATCCTAACATGTTTAATGAAAGCTTTACTGCTAGATATTTGGAAAAATAATTTTATTATAGGTTACACTAGCTTCATAATATTTCTAAATAACACGAAAGAAGAGTTGGAAAAAATTAAATTAAGGAAAGTGTGAGTATTTAAAGCAAATTTTCAGGTAGCCTATATTGACCCTCTGATGTGTTTTTCAATTTATAACTTACAATTAATTAAACACCGTATTAATTGTATTTCTATATTCGTGAGCTGTAATCACAGATCTATTAGGGAATTTTCAATTATTTAATTGAAGAAAATTAAGACGAGAGTGAGTTTTAAATAAATACCCTATCATTCTAATGAAAAGGAGATGATTAATATTCAGTAGAATGTATTCTAAAATACATAGCTATAGTATGATTTTGGTATGGAGAACAATATATGTTAGTTACTTAAGTTACTAAAACAATTTTAATATATTCACACACCAAATTGTGTTATCTGCAGTTATAGCTTTTGATATATATTATCAATACCTACAAAATAAAACAAATAATATAGTCAATCAATATAATCAATGTCATCCGCAAATAAATATGTTTGAATTTTATAGACTATTCTCCCAACCAAAATCAACGTATATGATAGTAAGGTGTAAAAGTATATATATATATATATATATATATATATGTGTGTGTGTATTTTTGCTGTGAAATATAAACAAGAAATAATACACCTTCATTAAATTACAAGCTTACTTTCGGTCATACAAACTTCTACAGATTATTCGAAATAAAAACATTCCTTTTTTTTTTACCATAACGTGGTAGTATGATCTAACGTGACGAGGTAAATAACCACCAGCAACATGATTATTTGCGGTTAACTTGCTCCGCAGAACAAGACAACCTAAGATAAAATGTTATTTCCCTTTACTTCATGCCAAAATGAAATAATCTTACTCTAATGCCTGCTGTAGACCCAGCGTCTGTATAGGATATTTTGTTCATCTACTGTCTCATGTTAAACTAATCTCTCACGTTCAATTATGGTCTCATGTTCAATTATTATTTCACGTTCAACTATTCTCTCACATTCAATTATTCTCTCACGTGTGACTATTGGTCTATGTTCAACTATTGTCTCGTGTTCAAATATTGTCTCAAGTCTAACAGTTGTCTCAAGCCCAACAATGATTTCATGTGCAACTATGTTCCCGATTATAAACTTTTATTTCATGCTAAGCTATTATCTAGTTTAACCCGTATTGAACCAATGTCCCCATGTTTAAACAACGCTCCTATTCAACCAATGCCCCCTTTTCCACGAATGCTCCCTGTTAAACCAATTTATCTGGTTAAATCAACCCAATTCTTCCTGTTTAACCAACCAATGTCTCCTGTTCAATCAATATCCCTGTGAAACCAAGGTGTTATGAAACATATTCAGCTCGGCCTACCTCTTGCCAACCAACGACAATTTGGCACAGTTCAAACATACCACTGAGGTCACTTGACAGAAGACCTTTCACTTCGGGTCACATTTAAATCATTGTTTAGTAGGTCACGTGATGTTAATCACCCAATTATTTATTTCTCACCATTGCCAACTTGAAGGAGGTAAAAAGAAAAAAAAAAGATTAAATTATTCAGTCATTTGAAAAACGACTTGCTCACCTAGCCCTGCTGGTAGTTAACAATATTCAGCTATTGCTCAAATACTTTGTTGTGTTTGTGTGTATGTATGTGTGTGCGTGTGTTTGTAGACCTGAGAAACTATAACTAGGACGCCATGCATTGAACCTCATCTTTCAATCAACATCGTTGAATTTTTCTTAATTTTATATATTCAAACACCTAAATATGTGTTGTGCTGTCATCAAATTTGAAACATCCTGCTAATTTGGATAGATTTAAAATAAATTCAGTAACGTTTTGTCATTGTTGGCTTCTTTATAAATTCAATTTTTATATATTCTGAAAGGTTCTCCTAATGGTGGCCCGGCTATAGTTGGGTTAACCTTGAGTGCGATAAGAAAAAAGTGGCACTTTTTGACTTGGCCAATATATTTCTTTATTATGTCGTTAGTTGCGTTTGTGACGTAAGAGTAGTATTATCGTCAGAGGAAGGCAGTAAAACAAGTTGTACACCTGGAGTTTATTTTTTTGCACCACGTCCTACTACTCGTTCGGGCTAGATGCCTATGTACTAATTATACTACCAATGTGTTAGCATTTAAGAAGGTTTAATTTACAGGGAGGGCACCCGCATTTGCGTGGAGGGAGAGTGTAAAACAATTAAGGAAAAAACCCTCTTCAGTGCAGCTGACCGGGATCGAAACCCTATATTCCCGCCTGCAGCAGGCCAGTCCAACACGAGAGTGACACCTTAGACCATTCGGCCACTGAAGCGTGTATCCAAGGTGTTAGTATTAGTTGTTCCAAGGAGCTTGTACTGAAAGTTATGAAGGTTATATATATATATATATATATGTGTGTGTGTGTGTGTGTGTGTGTGTGTGTGTGTGTGTGGTGTGTGTGGTGTGTGTGTGTGGACTGTATTAAAGGGTTTATATTGCCTATTACAAGGAGCTTTATATTTTTGTGTGTAGTCATATTTAATTTTGTTGATACCAAAACCTGAATATGAAAGTGTATGCTGTATGACTTAGCCAATTTCATTTTTAGTGGTTATATTATTTGGAGAGCAAACTAGATTAAAAATAGCATTGTCCCAAAAACTTTGAAAAACTCGTAAGAATTAAGGTTTAGACATTGACTTATAGCACATGACAATTTAGAGCTTTTGAAGAATAATTAACGTGCAGTTGCAGTTAAAATAAAAGTCGCAAAAAATTACAATTGTATCTTTTAGCACCAAGCCTCGGAATGATATTACTAGTTCTGTCATCAAACGCAGACAGTTATTTAAAGTTCACTTTCAGACGATTTCCAACTTTTTAAAATAACCTTTTTTAAAAATCACTCTCCCTCTCGAATGACCTGCCTCGTTGACTCAGTTCGTCAGTGTTGGCCCCGCTACACTTTCACATTAGGGGAGAGTATTTTTTTAAACTCCCCCTTTTTTTTCTCTTTCTCCTCGCCTTAAAACTGTTTGGCCTCCTCGTCCTTGACCCTCAACCCACACCGCACAGCCAATGAGTCCCTTGCCCGGTAGATGACTATCCGAGGTGTCTCCAGTTAACGGGGCATTATTCATACACTACGGAGCCCGGCCAAGTCCATCAGCTTAGAGGATGTATGGGACAACACAAGGCCATATTTTTTGTCATCTCGTTAAAAGTACAACAGTGTTCACTTCTGTCATAGCACGCGAGCTGTTAATGGCTTAATCTAAGGGATACGGATGAGGAGGGCAGTACACATAAAGTGTACACGCCAAGACCATGGAGAGAGAATGAAAACTCAATCCACGCTGCACGTAACTGTAGTGGTGCAACAAATTAGACGTCTATCAAGTCCTAGATACCAGTCACTCGTCCACGTGTGTCACGTCTCCTACCGGCGGTTGTGTCGCAAGAGGTTGAGGTCGAGACTAGTCTCACACAGGATGTACTGGACATCTGACGTCACTGTCGGCCATTGTTCCTGGACAATGTTTCTCTCTGGAGCTTCAGGTCAGTTGATATGTACTGATGGAGGGATCCGGACCACAAGAACCATGATATAAAATACTGTACGCTACAAAGTTTCTCATATCTACATTTTTGTGTCCATTGCTTTACTTTTACCTTTTAGGGTACGTAACATCGTAGTAAATCGTCATCGATCGCAATATGATTACGATATTCTTAAATACAAATTTAAAAAAAGGATTGTTAAAGTTCCAAAAAATTGCACATACAAGTAAACGATACCAAAAATAACATTTTAAAAATAGAGGTGGATTTATAGTACGCCTTCTTCCAAATCTAGATCTTGGTTTTAATAATAGTATCCTAACACACTCTCTATGCTTCATATTATTCTATATTAATTAATGAAATGAAGCGTTTGTCTGTCATCAGCGTTGAGCTATATCTACCACACGCAGAGGGCTGATATTTAAATATTAGTAGCCCTCGTACGTTTGCACCCAAGAGCAGGAATTTTAAAATTTGAATTTGATTTTGAAAAATTAATTAAAAACTGGGTCGGTAAAAATAAAATAAAGTTATTTTTCTGTCTGAAGCAAATAAAAGCGTTGCCAGGCTTTTACTACTCAATCCATTGCGTGGTTACCCCGGGAAACGTCGGGTACTTCTATTAATATAATATACAGTAGGTAATAGAAAATTCCTATCCAAGAAAATATTTTTCGAAATTATATGTCTTTTAGTCCGACACTTTAATTCAGTCGGTAGTTTGTCTGTTTCTGAGTTAAAAGGTTCCAGGTTTGATTCCCAGCATGGCTGAAAAATGTATCACTGATTTAATGTGGGTTTACACTTCCACAGCTATTGATTAACGATAGGGGGGCTGGCTGCTGTGTCCGTTCTATCTAGGTTTGTTAATATAGTCGTGTGCTAATATAATAAGTTGGTTTTAAGTTCACGTTAATTTTTTCAAATAAATGAAAATATACACATTTTACAATTTTTGTTTTAGGTTCTTTAGGCATACTCTAAAAAAAATTAAGTAAGTTTAAATGTATTATTTCACTTTATTTTGTTATGTGCTTACTATCTTCGTTGGCAGCATGGTCTAAAAACTATTCTTGCAATAGGTTAGACTGCCGATAATAGGGAGATTCCACTCTCCCTCCACGCAAATGCGGGTACACTTAATCATCCATAAAACAATAAGCGTAGGAGGAATGCCAGGTCTCCACCGTGGTTCGTATTCCACGTTAAACTGTAGGTCCTTCATTTCATCTCACATTCACCCTACCATTTGCACATTAGCGTAAGTACGTATAACCTGAACGGGTAGTAAGACGTGGTGCTAAATAAATAAATACATAAAAATGTTATCTGATCCACGTATTACTGCCCATCCAGGCAGTCCAAATATTTACACTAATAGGGTATGAGCTAGGGCGGTAAAATCTAGAGAATATCTACCAATATTTGCGTGTAGATAGCGTGCGAAATCATTTAGGTATCATAAGACCCAGCTAGGATCCGAACCCCAAACGTATAGCTACTAGTAAATAAGTATAGACAAGGCTGGCACCCTAGACAATATGTCCACCGATGCAGGTCTATTAAATTTAAATTTAAAATATACTGCATTAATAATTTTAAATTGTAATTTTCAAAGGGTACCTGTTGGTTTATGTTTGATGTCATCTAGTTAGAACTATTTTAAGAAATTGTCTCTAACTCCATTGGAGCGATTAGGATGACACATTAAGAACATTTTAATAGCCCTTCTCTCCCTCTTCAATGGGTGATACTTTCCCAAGAGCGGATGTACGGAACAGTAACCTCCCATCTATGTGTCTATCTATCCACCACGATACTGAACATGTCCTTACCTTTAGAAAACCATATTCAATATGGCTGTACGGCGTCAAATCTATTGTTCGAAGCCTATTCCAGCTCATTAACAGTGCTAAACCTGAAACTACCTATGCAAGCCACGTCCAAGCACGCACCTAAGACTAGTAACAGAATTATAAATTATCCATGTCCGAGGGACGAGAACAAACAATGGTCGCGCCAATGCCCTAGCGACGCTGGCGTCCCCCATGTGGCACTGTCCCACTCGGAGACTTTGGAAGGCGGGTAGAGGGGATCTTGCAGCTTAGAAAAAATTGAGATGGGTGGCAAAGGCGCCCGCTTATAGGAGACCCGCTAGTACAGTAGGCCCATGGCTTCTTTGATACTGAGTGACAGCTGGCGGTTTTGAAAAGTTACCAGAACAAACTATGTATCCCTACGCCAAACCATATGATCTGCAAAAACATGTGTTTAGCAGCTGTCACTTCTGACAATCAACATTTAGGTATATACCTAATAAATGTTATATAATACAACTTAAATTGACACTATTTTTTGTCAAAAAGCTTTAAAGGAAAGGGCCAGTACAAATTAGATTTAAGATCGAGTAAAACTAAGAATGAAAGAGAAAGAAGATGAAAAGAAGGAACCAGAGATCAGCAAACAATATAAATTAGGTAGGCACAGAATGTGTACCCATACTTACGCCCCAGTGCTCTCAACCGTGGAAGAATGTATTGGAACAATGATGGCTACTGATAGTTCAAGCAGTGGTATAAGCATATATTCACAAACAGTCTTAGTTGATACACTATATATTCATCTGTATCTGTATTTAGTCTTCATATGTTGACAAGCGTTGATCGAAAACGTTTAAAATAATAGGTTAATTCAATACATACTATTGAAAAATATATAAATGTTGGTTCGCGTTCAAATCATGCATTAAAGTCTTCAATGCACCTCATATTCAAATATTGGTTCGTGTTCTTGTCAGGCATTGAATACTCCAATACCGGATACGCCAAATATACTAAATATATTGTTTCATGTTCAAACCACGAACGAAGTCTAAATACATGTTAGCTTTAATTTGTTTTCAATCTAATTAATTAATTGTTTTTTATTTGTAGCATTATTAGAATTACTCTAATGAGAATATAATATATAGTAAATGCTAGCATAATTCAAATCTCTTTTCAAAATACGCTGTTTCATATTTTATCATAATGTTGGGATTAAAAATAGTCCTGTTGTAACAGGTTAAGTAAATTTATATTGTGTATTTTTCGTCCATAGCTAGTTTATGGCCTCCAAACTTTAAAACTGTTTCGGGTATGTTGTTGATGGGACCTACAAATAACCAATGAATGGCCCTGGTAATGTTTAAGGCACATACGGTGTCTCGACTCCATCATATCTTCATACGGTATTGTTTAGTCATGAGTTAGCGTCATTGCTAGTCAGAAGCATTCTTTGAGTTAATGTACACATACACAATCAGCCACGAGGTCCATATGCGTTCCAAGAACACTATTTGCATATGACGTGAAGCTTCCATTAGCACTGCTGGCTCTGTGTGGGTTACTAAGGCTTCTTTAGAGGTGGAGGTAGTCCTACGCAGCATTAGAATGTTAGAAATATGGGACAATACTTTTGGCACAGTTAGGGATTATCCTAATTCAAATACACGGGTCGTTTGGACTATGTTGGTCATAGAAAGTTTGACGTGGTTGAGAAAAAACATTTTTATCTTACCTTGAGTGTTGGTATTCGTCTGGCTCACATCTTTATAGACGGCGAAGTGATGTTTCAATGTAATGGCCATAAATGTTGTGTTTAAATTGTCACTTCACTCTCAAAAGTTATAAACATCAAGGGTTAGGTTAGGTTAGATTAGGTCAGTTTAGGTTAGGTTAGTAACAGTGGTTTATCCTTGGTTCAAACAACCTATATTGGTTAGTGCAAACGACTTCCCATTTACTTAGTAGAGTTGCGCCAAACGTCCTAAGGCCAGAAATACCCTGCACTTGTCTACCATGTTTTATAACATATGATTTATTTTTTTCACTATGTAACAGCTACGCCTGTTGGTTTGTATTGAAATGGAAAGAAAGCTCTTAACTGAAACATGCTATTCATCAATAGTCTTAAAACTTCTAAATGCACTATAACTAATTAGCAATTTAATTTGTTGTCAAAATTATGAGATAAAATTTTTAAGCTAGGTTTGACTAGAGGTTAGTGTTAAGTTGATGGAGAGGTCGGGGTTCTAATACCTGCCGGGTGCACTGGTAGTAACTTAAAACTTGTCATTTTCTCTGTGTTTTTCCATCCTTGTTCCACGCTAATGAAGCTTTATTTCCTCTAAGCCACTCTCCTCATCTGTAACAATCCTATTGTTAAAAGGACCACCTACCGGAGCGTTGAGGGGCTATAAAAATCTCACGTTATTTAACAAGTTATTTGTTATTTCAAAATATGGTTCACTCTAAAATGTAGGGTCGTATAGTATTTAAAATACTTTTTGGCCTATTTTAAATTTTGTAATTTTTTGAAAAAATGCATTAATGTCATAATGTCTCAGTTCTGAGGTCAAATTAATTGGAAAATTAAAATATATTTTAACATAGTCACAATAGACCATTCTATTACTGGGGATTATTTTAAAGTTGGTTTTAAGCTTCTCAACGACCATTCTTATAAGAAATACCATGGTGTGTGGATATCTCCTTTAAAGTAGATGGCACCTTTAGGAGACCATCTTACAGCCGATTAACCGGGATACTAGATACAAGATTACTATCAAGCCAGAAATCGTATCAAAGTGCGGTTTTATGCATTCTTCACTTAACAACAGGGAAATTGGGATCCGATCAAAAGGGTTTTCATTTTAAAATAATTACTCTCAATTTTGTTGTATTTTTAAAAATGTGTTAAAACGATTTTACTGGTCTCAGTTCCACTGTTTTCTAAAGTAGAATACATAAAACCACGCCATGGTGTGACGCCTGGTTCGAGCTGTATACCTACCTAAGCTAGGTGTTATCCGAGGGATGAGATGAACTCCTAGACGTACAGCAACTTACTTCTCTAAGAGAGTCTTGTATAAATATCAATTAAGGAAAATTAGATGAGACAATATTTGTTCAGTGGTTAATGAATGGTTCACACTTCAGTCAGAGTCATATTTACTAATTATACATTTTCAACTTATAAACTTCCTGCATGAAATGAAATCTATCATACGAGCATCAGAAGTTATATATAGCATACATGCAAGTGTAGTGTTGTGTTAAACATAAGGTACATGACGTCACATGTGGTTCTGTCAACCCACCACATGCCCTCTTGACCTTAACGTGTCAACAAGACAAGTTGGGTTATCGAAGCTGTTAGTTCACCTAATTCACAATAGTGTTGGTGCATTTTTTTCAAGTTCAATCTCCTCCAAAAATATATTCTCTTGATAGAAAGAGTTCAAGACAAACGGGTTTCCCCTGTTGCCGACACCACCCCACCTGCCAACAATTACATTGACAAGATGGGGAGGTTTTGGCTGATTTGATATGCGAGTTACAGGTTGTTTTCACAGACCCTCATTCTCGTTGCATGAGCTTTAAATACATATGACTTGGTACCAATAGTTTGTTTGTACAAAGTACACGGTTTGAATTGTTTTGTAGCCCGACTCAGGACGTTCCCACCTGACAGAAGCGTCAGGCAAGGCCGCCTGCGAAAGGGATGGATTTCTTTGCGAGTTACAGGTAGCATACGCTAACCCTTATCCTCATGGAGTGAGGGTGATACAGTGAATTGATGCTTTTTTTTATATATATCTAATGAAGGATGGTAATGATTGATTGTGAAATTGTGATGATTTCTGAAAAAGAATTACATGGTTGATTAATAAATATACACTTTGTGAAGTATGAAAATCTGAAAAGTGAAGTTGTGAGTGAATGTGTTTCTACTCCAATCTTGGTCGTTTGTAAGTTCTTCGCTCATTTACATCGTAGTTCCCTAGTGCAAGTTCAAGACAAAGATAGTCAGTCAAGTAAATATAGCCAAGAATGTACCCATGGTATCTCAGTCCAACAATACCAGCTGACGCTGTACCACTGGTAGTTGTGGTACGGACGTTGAAGATGTGTCTGCTCATCCCGGCTGACGGAGTCTTTATCTCGGACTCTTGAAATGATTCGACAAAAACTGTACATCTGGTGCTGTTCAAGTTTGCGTGTCATCTTCTACACTCGATCATCTGGCGGTCTCCTCCAGTCCATATGGTTGCAAGGCGCTACAACACACCACTTGCGGTCACAAGTGGCGGAGCGTGGAATATTGCATAGTGTGATATCCCACCAGCAGGTTTAGTCGAGAGGCAGCCACACGATTGCGGTTTACAATCCTCTTTGAGACAATTGATATCACGGTTATGCAGCGCATCTTGCTTTATTTTCCCAAACTGGGTCGTTAGCAAATACACGTTTGAAAATATGTATTTTACTTTGTATGCAACATGTTTTACTACCTGTCCGAGCTAATCTACTAGGATAGGGATGAATAAAGTATAATTTAGAGAAAATATGTACACTCTGGCGTGAAGGAAGAGGGCAAAATAATTAGGTAAATCCACCCTTGGTACACCTAGCCAGCATATAAACACCGACATCCCCTTCACGAGTAAACCAGACACGACGAGATTTATACCTTTGACCACGTGTCCATCATCGCGGGTTTGAGAAGTTAATAGTAGTTTTAATAAATTCAAGATATCCAATAATAACATTATCTCCTAGTTCTATTTGGCCTCAAATCAGAATTAACTGATGCTTATGACTTAATTTAAGGGATGGGTTTTAGGGTAGATTAGAGGAAAAGTACACGCATTAGTATGGAGAATGAATGCGTTCTCGGCTGAGATTCTAACTTTGACCTCCAGGTCACCGGCTGAGCTTGATACCTTATACCGCTTGACCACGATACAGTCTATCAATAATTAGCTATATTTTATTAGTATTTATTTCACTGTTATGTTTCTATTTAGTCCTATGTTATAAGAATATTTCAAAAAATTAAAATCCCAATCAGGAACATAGTCAACGGCTGTATATATATTAGAAATGTCTACCACCATATCTAATCAAAATATCTAGCCCGGGGGAAAAATGAGATGGGCGAGCTATCATAAATGTTTTGGCAAGTGGTTGGTAAGCCTGGCGTAAAATAACAGCCCTCAGTTTAGCAGTGCAGCACCGAAACCCGGCCGTAAAGCCTCGACATGCCATCCACACGCCTAATATGCGTGATAATTGGTGTTGTCATACCTACAAGACCCACACTGGTGGGCACGTGGACAAAGACGACAGTCTAATATGGAGATCTGGGTTCAAACATGGGCTGATTTTTTTAAAATATAAATGATTCACTAAGTTATATCCACGTAAATGCGGATACACATTCTGTAAATTATCTTCTCCTTCCTACCTACTTTATTGGTGTAGATCCCGTATACCTCAGACAGGAAGTAAGACAAAGCGCAAGAAAGCAATGCAACTTCAGGTGATAAGTACATCAAACACACCTAAGTGATGCAATTAGTACAGTTACAACAGCGCCTGCGCACCGATCATGTGTTTCGGAGGACTTACGGTGCTTAACTTATTGGTTACTTTATCAGTCAACTTAAGGCCGACGTCGGGAATCTGGGACATCCGAACCGCGCTTTGAGAGGCAGTGTGATACTCAGAAAGTTTAAGGTGCCTTTGTTTTCCTGCCCCTGAACTGTTTGAGGTGTTTGCGTGTGCGACTATCAGCTTCTAAGACCGGAACATCATTGTATCATGTTCCATGAACATCTTCTATCTTTAGTCCCTTCTCATGGCTCGGTGGTCAGGGAGGTCAACTACAGGTCTTGGAGATTCCGGTTTCCTCTCACGTGGGTTCTAAAATAATTATTTAATACCTTCACGTGTTTATTTGATTTGTTTCCCTACTGTTATATTTCTTGGAGCTGTAGTTGGGTGATAAATGTTAAGCTTTGCTGTCCCAGATTCAGTTATTTAAAAAAAAATATTATCGCTTATTTCAAAAATTATTTAAGTTGCTAGGCTGTTAGGATGGTTGAACATCGGTCAGGGTGGCATTGGTTTGATTCAGGGACAGGGTGATACTTACCAATATTTTCGCCTTTTGTAGATGGGTTGGTTTTGCTATTTAATTAGTAAATATCGAGGTTATAGAGTTGAGTTTGTAGTATAATTTGTACTCTTATTGATTAAAATAGTTTGTAAGTGGTGTACTGATAATATTTATGTGTTTAAACCGTGTACATTAGATACCCATTTCAACAATTCAAGGGAGCTACCTAAGTAAGCAATAAAGCGCCTTGCACTTTTTCTACTCCTAATAAATATGAATTACGATGTTCCAATCTGTGGTTTAGCAATGGAACTAGTTGATACCTTAAAGATATGGTGGGTTTTTCCTAAGATTGCCATTCTGTCCGTGTTTCATGCACTTCGTCTCCAGAGAAAGATGTAGGTGACGCAAGAGAGCCTGCATGTTCCCAACAGCCATAATCTAATATTTATTTTCCTAATATCGTTTTATAGTTTGAAGCATTAGCACCCTGCTATTCGTTCTGTCGCATAAGTTAGTGGTTTGAGACCCTTACGTTGAGGGATGGACACATAAGAGTTTATTATATTTTAAACGATAGTAAAAACATATTTTAACGTTTCAATAAAGTGAAATTAATTTTGTTCAAGCCTAATTTGTAAAATGATCTCTATACATTTATACGAATTCATTATTTTCCCCCAACTTCCCTATAAGAAAAAACAATATTTAAAATAATTATTTAGGATTCATCATATGCATAATCTTTTAATATCCGGGGTGGGACACCTCTTACCGTAAAAACTTTTAAGTGTCTTATTTTAATTTGTAAAATCTGCTAGCCCTGAACCCTGCCCGACAAAACGCGGCCATTGAACCCCGTTCCTCAGATTCTGATGGTTGATAAGAGATGCGATGTCCTGACTTTGTTCCCCGACTGCTGCAGTTAGCATCACAATGCAGCACCCCCTCATCTCACATGCTGGCGATCAACCACGACACACACACACACAAGATAGAGACCGGATACCGTCAGAGGATGGGGATCGATCCAATCCATGTCCGTCAACACGAGCTCCTGTCCAGCTTTAGATTTACGTTGGAAGCGTGTCTGTCTACTGAGCTAAGGATCTCGGGTTCGATTCCTGGCATGAATGAAAATGTATCATTGATGAAATGTGAGTTTCCTCTTTCACTGTTATGCCTTCTCTAGATTTAAGTTAGTTCACAAGTCGTGCGCTGATATAATCATTCACTTCAGAAAGTGCACGTTAAATACCCCAAATAAATTAAAATGAAATGAAAATTCTGTTACCATGGCTCAGTAGTTCACACCTGCAAGCACGTGGACTAATCGTCAACATCTAGTCTGGTTTGATGGTGTGTTGTGTGGAAGGTCGAGGTATCTGATCCTGGAGGGGTGTTCTGAAAGTGATTTTACTTTATGGTTTCCCACTACCTGTTCCCGCAAAAACTCACACTTACACTCTGAATTATATCTTCCTCATAACTACCTTATTAATCTAATGAAATGATACTAGCCCTGATGGTTGGTAAGACGTGAAGCATAAACAAACATAAAAGCATAGTTCACAGCACTGACCCCATTTATCCGCAGAACTGGCCTGTTGACTTTCCCACGTGGCTAGTTCACTGCAATAGGCCCTTCGATTCTATAACGTGGCTTGTTTACAGTACAAGTGCCATTTACTCACCCCGGTGGGTGGCTCACCAACTCAATTTTTGAAAATTGAAAATTTAAAATTATTTTTTTCTGAAAAAAAAAAACCCCCACTGCATTTATTCAAGTGGAACGAATGCACTTGAGATATTCCAAGTTTTTAATTTGACACCTTCGTTTAATTTCCTCTAAGGATGTAAACACCAGAATCTTTATGAAATTAATTCCAATAAAACAATAATAATAATATTTAGCACCGCGTCTTACTACCCGTTCGGGTTATACGCTTTAAGTACTAATTACTATAATGGATTGGGAATTGGGAAGGTTGAATTAGAGGTAGTGAACCCGCATTTGCGTGGAGGGAGAATGCAAAACCATTTAGGAAAAACCACCCTCAGTTCACCCGACCGAGATTAGAACCTCAATCTCCCCGTCCTCAGCAGTCGAGCTCAACACGACTAGCGCGTTAGCCAACTACGCCACCGAGGCGGGTAATAAAACAATAACAGTGATTCCAGTTCTCTTATAACGCTCACGTATCGACTACAGCGCATTGTGGATGCATGTGTCACTAACGTCGGTTATAATGTAGATACGATATGTTGATACGTCAATATTATATTAGATAATCCTCCTCTTTGGTATTCGATGACTTGAAAATTGTACCAAAATATTTTGTTCTCAAATCGTCATTTTAAAATTAGTGTTCATATACCGAGTATATATTTAAGTTATTAAAATAAAATTAAGGTTGGTCTAAGAATCTAATAGCCCAACTACTAAGTATACAATGTATAAAGCCCTCAAATATATATTTGTATGTGTGTGTTTGTATGTATTAATAGACTATAGTTTTCCCCTCCTCCAATGCAGCCCCTTCGCCTATTTAGTAGGACGCAAGCTGCCACTACAGAAAATTTACCGGAAGATTCCTAGCATCCAGTGTCGTGGCTTAGCTCTGGTAGTTTGGTGATTTGATGCGATTTAGAACTTTGAGTGTGTGCGGTAGGGATTTGAGAGGTTTCTCTAAAAGGTTTTTGTCCGATTTAATTTAATTGAGCTACATATAAGTATACCGGGTTTGTGGAAAGTTAAATCTAAATATTATTCCAATATAAATTTTTAAAAATCATAGTCCTATGAAATTTTGGGTCACAAAGTCGAAGTAATTTGAGCCAGAAGAAAATATAAATTCTGCAATCAAAATAATTAATTCTGTTCTGTCCCTTTTTAGTAACCACGGCGTGGCGGAAACAATCAGACGATCTATGCTGAGGAAAGTGATGGACAACGTGCTGGGGTTTGCCTGATGTCCGCCGGAGCTCACCTGAGCTACTTTGTCTTAAAAATGGAAAAAGTGTAGTAAATAGTTTTATTTTATTTAGCTAGTGAATATTTACTTTTCAATTAAGGTCAGATAGAAGGGGACGTGAGAAAAGGTCAGTGTTTTTGAAGTTTTTATATCAAAACTTTTTTTTACAAAAATAAATAAAATATTTCTTTAGTACAAACATATGGTTTAATGTTTTTTCACATGTTGATGTCAACAGTTCCTGAATATCTGTAATGAGCATGGTGGCATTATCTTACCAACTTTTTAAATGAAGGGGAAAAGCTGTCACCGAATTCCAGAACACCCTTGACAGATATTCAAGAAATGTTGAGGTTACAATGAGAAGAAAATTAAATTCTGTTTTTAATGGAGCAATATTTTATTTATTTTGGCCAAAAAATTGTTTTACTATAAAAACTGCAGAAACACTGGAATACGGAACACAGCGATTATAAAAAAAACTTGGCATACAATAAATTACAACGATACAGATTCATTAAATTAGTAATAATATTAAAGTGAAAAAAGAGGTAATTCAATAGTAATAATTTGTTAGTGATCAGTCCACAATAAACAAACCATATATAATTAAATATAAATGTCTACCTTGCTTGAATAACTCTCAAAATTTGTTTTTTCTTTTATGATTAAAGGGTAAAGCTAGGGCTATCACTGTTAATACAATGAGCACGTGAGCTAAGTTAAAGCAGAGGTCAGATTGAAAAGAAATTAAACTATAGAAATGTTAAAAACCAAAAGGGCATCACTATAGTTTTTGCGTGAAAAAAGTTTAGCACTCTAGAAGGTTACAAATCCTATCATAATCATGATAGATTAAATAGCTAAACTATCGTATTAATTTGTTAATTACGTTATAGCCGTATCAAAATATCTTATTCCTTAAATTGAAAAATGACACCCAGACACAGGACTTTGTCTAAAAATATGAGTGAAGAATAGCCCTAAACAGGGGATAATACCTGGTTAGCTCAGTGGTTAGAACATTTCCTTACTAGATCAAGGGTCATGAGTTATACCCCCATGACCGATTGTCATTTTTTATATTTTAAATAATCTTAAATTATAATATCGGTTAAAAAAGTAAAAAGAACTTACCATAGCGAGCAACAATAAATTTGCGTTAAACATTTTCCAATAATGATGAAACGTTTGAAAGCACACGAGTTTGATGTTTACTGGAATTAATACAGGACTATTTTAAATGCTCATAGACTTGTAGGCCTAAACATAGCTTAAAAGTAAAAATGTTCTCCTCGTAAAGGTCCAAAACTCCACATATTTTGTTTAATCACTGAGACTTAAATGCCAGGAAAACTAAAGTTAACTTAAATAGGAACCTATACTGAAAGTTTGTGAGTCAAATGGTGTATTTTAATGGGGATGGGGTTTACAACAAAAATTGTATTTACATTTGTATTTTCCTCCTCTCCTGTTTGTTCTACTACTGCCAGAAACCTCTCCTACAGTAACGTTATAAGCCCACTTGGTCTCTAGCATTTATGGCTTTCTGCTTGACTATTCTAGAGGCTAAACTAAGATTCTGGTTTGCACAAGTTTACATAAGATTTACAAATAACACAGGTTGAACTTTAGCCCCTACACGCTCAGTCTTTACGTTGCGAACCAGTTAGTGCATCCACTCCTACGGGGGGAAAACTGGCAATGCAGCTCTGAGTCACAAAACTTATATGTTGTATACGTCCGTTTGTACGACATCTGACGCTTGCGAATATCACACACATATCGGAATGGGGCGGATGCTGTGAAACCTTTATTCAATCTAAAATAACCACATTTTACCACTTAAGCATTTTATTTTGGCTACCAGAATAGGGATGTTAAAGCTAACATTTTCTGAGGAAGTGTACTCGCATTTTTGTGGAGGGAGATTTTGAAACCATATAGGATAACAGATCCTCAGTACGTCGGCTGTATTTACATCAGCGTTACAGACTCACTCTCACTATGATACTCTGAGAGAACATTTTAACGTACCATCAGCGTAGCTGTATTGTATCGTATGACTAATGGAGCACCCACCATGGCTAGTTTCGTGTTGAGCTAGACTGCCGAAGCCGGGACATCGAGGTTCGAATCTCTACCGGTTGAACTGGGGGTGATTTTCCTAAAAAATGGTCTTCCACTCTCCCTCCACGCCAATGCGGGTTCACTTCCTATATATTCAACCTTCCCAATTCTTAATCCATTAACGGAGCTAGGACATAAGCGTATAACACGAATGGGTAGTAAGATGCGGTACTAGATAAATTAAAAAATAAACCCAATGGAGCGATAGTGTGCTCGTGATAGTACCGGTGATGTAAATAGGGATTAACATGACATTTAGTCTGCTTGCCCACTGGTGTGGCTCTTTTTTCAAAGATTTGTAAAGATACAAATAATACGTATTTTATTTCTAATGAACTATCAATAAACCAGAAAGAGCAATGAAAAGTTCCAGTAGTCCTACTGCCTCTCAATGGCATTACATAAATTACACAATGGAGAATTTCATACACATGTACCAGAATTTTTTAAACTACAGTGTGGGAACAGTACCATTCATTAGTATACTTGGCCAAAAAATGAATTCCAGCCTCCGGGGTCAAACTCCTTTCAGTTATTCATGTTGTTTTACCGGTTGTTCCAGAAACGACTCAAGATAATTTAATCCTCACAAACTAAATACCCCATTATTTTATGTTCCTAAGTCAGGTGGTATCTAAAGTAGAGCCTATTGGCTATAAAAATAATCAAACAATGTCCAGTTATTCTAATACATAGCTAGACTTACCTACCCTAAGAGACACCATGTGTAATGAACTTTTTTTTACACTAATTAAAATAATCTATACTAGGATACACTGTGTATATGAACCTCATTAAATTGTATATAGCCTCATGCCCTACATCTTGATGCAATGTTTTCATACACCTTCTTGAACTCGTTAAATAACAATTGTATGCATGCACCTTCATAAATTTAATTTAAGACCTTTGGTCTTGTCGAGTGCAAGTCTAAAACATATGTTGTGGGGTGGTGGGCGGAAGGGTGAAAGGTGTGGCGTGACTTCACAACCGACCAAAGTATCCTTCCCCGCCAACAATAACAGATGGATCGCGGAAAATGTAGATGGCGCTAGCTACCAGACAGGTCTTCCGGAAAAATCATACGTTTAGAAATATCACTTTTCTCGAAAACGAGTGAAATTTTATAGTAATATTTTCAACACCTCTTCTATGATAATGTATCATTATAAGGTGTTACATTTTCTTATTTTTTGCTATGCAGCCGGCAGCTTTCTATTGAAAAATGTCAAAGTTATTTATATTTGATCATTGTTAAAATTATAGAGGAGATATATATAAAAAGTATAAATTAATCAACATTCTTCTATTCTTTAACAAACCGTTTCCGAAAAGAAAATCACCAAACAATAAACATTCTTGAAGATAACCGTTTGTTCCCATGGCTCTCCATTTCCACGCCAAATGAAAAGGGCCAATCGCCTTAAGCCTGTCCAACACTTGGATATAATGTGTGTATGAACCGTCTTCTTTAATTATTTAGACTAACCTATATTAGGCTGGACAATGTTCCCTCCATTTATCTTGAAAGGTAGCAGCAGTAGCCTTACCATGACGGACTACACTACAGGCTTATCTTAAAATCTGCCCCGTAGTGGAACCATGCAAGGTAAGCTTGCTGCCATTCAGGGTGAATGAAGGGTACTGTACAAGTGTACATCAACCATCATGCTTGTAACCATAACAACGATAAAACCTGACATTTACTGAAACCTCGGGTGTATTCTTGGTGGCCTGACAGCTTTGTCGAGAAAATATGTGGGCAAACTCACGGATGCTCTTTGTTTCGTCAGAAGACATTGGATAAGCGCATGGAAGTACAAGTATAATAGAGTAATGGCCATTAGTGCTCCATGGTAGCACGTGACGTCCCAACAAGACTGGAAGGTTCATACAGTGCACTCTTAGTGAGGGGTTCACACGTTCACCGAAAAACTAGCGTAGAACAGAAACGTGGTCACGTGACGCGCTCTAAGCCAAGCACCAGATTTTCGCTTAATCGGCGTGAGCTGTTCTGCTGAAGTTTAACTATTCTCCACTTTGTCTGCTCTGCTCAAAATGCTACGCTACGCACAGGAAAACCAATCAAATTTAAGAATCAGCCCTCTTAAATCAGTGTGCATGCACATTTGACGACGCATGCGCTCTACAGTCAGAAACTAGCAGACAGCTTCGTTGGCCTTTGTAATAACCGGTAATGTAAAATAATAATAATAATAATATTTAGCACCGCGTCTTACTACCCGTTCGGGTTATATGCTTTAAGTACTAATTAATCTAATGGATTAGGAATTGGGGAGGTTTAATTAGAGGAAGTGAACCAGCATTTGCGTGGAGGGAGAGTGGAAAACCATTTAGGAAAAACCACCCCCAGTTCACCCGACTGAGATTCGCACCTCGATCTCCCCGTCCTCAGCAGTCGAGCTCAACACGACAAGCGCGTTAGCCAACTACGCCACCGAGGCGGGTGTTAATGTAAAACGTGTGTATCTAGGTATTGGATTGTGCCACGACACAGCGTTACAATTTGAAAACATCCATCGGGACAATGATCTAAAATATATGTCTATCTACTAGAAAATAAAATCTGTTGATAGTCAGCTGTTTTACGCTAGTGATGCAGTGCACCATGGGTCAACTTAAAGTGTGTAAATTGCTGCACCTCTAAGGCAGATTCTGCTTTCTATTTACGGCGAACGTATGAATCAAGCTTAACTGTAAGACACTTCTTTCTCTCACAATATTGGAGTGTCATGACAGTTGACAGCACTCGACATCCCGGTGAACCAACCAGATGACAGGAATGTTGTTGGGGTGGAATAAAATGTGGGCTGGGGAAACATTCTTACAAGCCGGGTTAGTTGAAGATTAGATGATTGGTTAGAACTATCGACCAGAAACCGGGAGGATAGATTAGGTGAGCGGGTAGAATGCTTGACCAGAAACCACGAGACTGGGTTAGATGAACGGATAGAACGCTTGACTAGGAACCTTGAGACTGGGTTAGATGATCGGATAGAACGTTTGACTAGGAATCAGGAGAACATGGTAGATGAATGCCTAGAAAGCTTGATAATGAGCAAAAATATCGAGTTTCATATACTAGCCAGCTATACTGGAAATTTTCATTTTTCTACACGTAAGTTCCCACCCAATAATCAGCAAAGTGTTGTTGGTCCATTACTTCAATTTTTTTACTTACAGTATCCTATTTACCTTAGGTGAGTATGTAAACAATTAACAATTTTATTGCAAAGTTTTTCAATGACTTTAAAAAAAACAATGGTTGAAGAAATGCACAAATATTTTCAGACAGCTATCTTGTATTGATTTATTTAACGTGCATTTTCTAAATAAAGAGGTGTATCAGTTAATTGCCTATAAACCTTTGTGCATATTGTTTATCTACCTCCTCGGTGAGATGTCCGTATATTTACTTTAATGGGTTTTGAAAGACGAAGGTATAATTTAAAGTAAATGTTCCCACATCTACGTGGAGGGAGACTTTAAAACCATTCATGAAACACCCCCTCAATAAACAAGGCAAGGCAAATAAAATCGATCTTTAAAAAAACTTATTTTAGGCTCTGTAACAAAAGAATTAGTCTTTTTTTGTCTGGTTTATTGATAACAGGAAGGTCATGGTTAGATTCCCAACGCAGTGACTTTCATAAATTGTTTTTCACTGTTACCATACGCAAATTCAGGCCTCTTTCCCCTAAAATTACACCTTCCTCATCTCCTACCCCCTAAAGGTAAATATGCGGATACCTCATATGGAGGAAAGCCTTCCTGACCACTATTCCAAGAAGAAGCTATAACCTTGCTTTGAGCCTCTCGACAGTAAAGAAGGGTTATATATCAATTAATGATGAGTCAATTTGCAAGTAGGAAGTTAGACTTCCTGTCCACCTCTATCAGGATAATTATATAATGAGGTTAAGAGCCTCCCAGTGATTGACACTGACACTGGTATCAGTTCAGTCCCTCTTTGTGACCCAAGTGGGTGGCACGAAGGGGAGATAGCCCCTCCTCCTTCTCGGGTCACTGACTCCAACCAGAGGGTGTTGTTATCACACGCGGAACCCGTACACGACACCCGACTTGCTGATAGTAGCATTTGACGCCGCCCGGAGACACAAAGTGCCGCTTGCTGTCTATCGTTAGCCATTATTAGTCAGACACAATGCTCTCCTAGTGAGCTCCGAATCACTCATAAAGCACCAAATTCAACACAACTTGAAGAGTCGACATTATAATTGTTCACTTGATAGATTTCAGGATTATTTTTTTAGTTGGAAGATTTAAAACGATTATTAGGCCTATTAGTGAAACCCACAACAGTGGACACGCTTTCAAAGGCGTTAGTCTCGTCTAACCCGGTTTTCTGGTGACAAGGAGGTCGAGGTTCAAATTCCCCCTGGATATACTAAGTTGGCTTCTCCGGAATAATTTCCGTTCTCCTTCACGCAAATGATGGTGCATTTCCTCTCATTTCCACCTCCTTCATCCCTAGCCCTTTAGTATAGATATGGGGATAGAGTGGATGGTAAGTAAGACGGGAAGCAATGTTAAAAAAAATCAAAATTCCGCTGCACTAGCGTGAAGAATATATCTGTAAAACACTTGTGAACACTCCATCCCTCAGTAAACCCAACCGGGATTTGAAATACGACCTCACCATCAACAGCAAGACAAACTATACGAGACTGGCGCCTCTGTTCACGTGTTCACCGACATGTGTTTATAGTGTGCTTGACTTAGAATATTTGCCATCATAACTGGAAGTGGGCTCTAAATAGGGGTGTGCGACAAGGCATTTTTCACTTCGAATCGAGTTTATCGAGTTTTTTTCGAGTTGGGGTAATATAAAGCAATACATATTTCATCATAAGTATAAATATATATTTTTTGAACATTTTTCTTTTGAGAAAAATATCATTATCACACAAATTTGAATTTTTAAATACATTTAAAATCATAACTGTACTTTATTTTTAATTTACAAATGAAATATTGAAGGACTCTATTTGTTATGAAATAATATCTTTAAGCTGAATATAATTAATTATACTTGAAATTTCCAAGGAAAAAAATGCTAAGATTCCAAGTACTCACATTTTTCAAATTTTGTACATATCTTGTAGCCAAATTCGAGAAGCTACTAAAACTAAACTCTAATTCGAATTTTCGAGTACTCGCACACCACTAGTTTTAAATAATAAGCTTTTTCATTAGCTCTCCAGGGGAATGCTGCTTTATATCTTACACACTACTCCTCTCACCCCATTGCCCTTGGATTTAAGTAGTTAAAGACCATTGAGTTAAAAAGGTTCATGTAGCGCAGTGGCTCCTAAAGTTGGGTACGTGACAGGACGTTCGGGGGGACGCGAAAATATTTGAAAAATGGTGAAAAAAGCTACAAATGCTAGCAGTGGGAGACAAAAGATCAGTCAACGATATGGTGAAGGGCAGTGCAGGTTTTCTTCTATATTTGACCTTGAGAAAATGATTTAAATGTCAAACGTAAAATAAATTTTATATTTATTAATAAAGTAATAAATTAATTAAATGTGTCAGTATTTATTATAACTTTTGTTTTTTTAATTTAAAAATATAAACACTTTGTATTCAGCTTACTAACACATTGTTTTTAATACAATTACTAGCCCATTTATTTACCGTTGCAACAAATACATCATAAATCACTACTAATATAATAATTTGAACATTTTGCAAAAAATAATAAAAATAAGGGCACGATATAATATGGAAATGGGCTACCAAGGGGTACGCAAGAGAAAAAATTGTCGGGACCGAGTCAAGCACACTGAGCGTGAGACCAGCCTATGTAGTCTATGTCGAGATACTATCACAGGATATTTTGTACGTCAGGTTGATAGGTCCTAGAGGGATCACTGTCTGCGAGTATCACTATGCTGGGGAAGACACGCGAGTTATATGAACCTCAGTTACCGATGATCCAATGAGTAACCACTGACAAGCCCTTGAGTCGTGAGAACCTATGACAATGGCTGTCAACAGTCATAAGGTGGTCGGGAACCTCATTGTTATCAAGACTAAATCTCTTACCACACGGGAACCATCCAACATTAGCTGTAGTCGTGACTGGAAGATGGCGACTAGACAGACAACAAACAGTATGGTTGGTTTGTATTCCTGATTGGGACAAGCCTTGTTATACAAAACCTTCATTTGGTTATGTCTTATTAAACATGTATGATTAGAACCAGCCCTAAAGGGAATCGTGCACCGGGACGTTTTTGAAAAAAAAAATCTTTTTTCTCAACAAAACTGATTCTAATTGTATTTTGATTTAAAAAAATTACCGGTATGTATAATTTAATTTCCTTTAAAAGTTGTTTTAACTGATGAAATTAGATGTATAAAATTTTCCAAACCGTTTAACTTAAAGCGTTAGATTTTTTATATTTGACATAATAATTTTTATAGATTAACGTATAATTATTTCAATATGATCTACTGAATGCTTTCCAAACTATGAAATATTTACTACTACACATAAATATTACATTTTTATTTAGTCATTTGTTTTTATTTATTTACTTTTCATCTTACTTTGCTAAGGTTTTAGATGTATTTCATATTAATGGTGGATTAGTTATGAACCATTAGATTTTTGATAATTTGCCTTTAGGAGGTCGTCTTATAGCTTGACGCACATCTCATGGTGTTCATAGTTTTTAAACGTCACTCTGTATAATACATATTCGCACGAATATACCATATCTGACATGCTCGACTAGGGGCGATCATAAAGGTCATTTTAACTAACTAACATTTTAGATCATGTTAAAACCCAAATGATGACCCCTCACCTCCGTCTCCAGCACTCGGACATTACCGTCGAGTAGGAGTATGTCTCATTTAGATAACAGGTCCTGGAAAGATAAGGAAGCTCATCTTGTCTTATTATCGCCGAGTTCATACAATTTGCTCTGCTGGTAAGGTCAATCAGTATTCGAATCCTGGCCGTACACTACCGTCAAGTAGGAGTATATGTTTCATTAAGATCACAGGTCCTGGAAAGATAAGGAAGCTCACCTTGTCTTATTATCGCCGAGATCATACAATTTGCTCTGCTGGTAAGGTCAATCGGTATTCGAATCCTAGCCGTACACTCTGTTGGGGTTGTGAGGCAGCAACTTGCTGGTTCAGCCCTTTCAGTATGCTATTCTTCATACATTATCGCAAAACAGATTGAATAGCTTACGACCAAGGCCGTAGTTAGAGAAGGCCTCAACTAACTAAACTATTTCTTGATTCATGTTTGGCGGAATGGTGAAGGAGTTATGTATTTTAATGCATTTTGCGATGTCCAAATGGTTTGATTTAGTAAAAAAATGTTTATATAATTTATTTATTAAATAAAATATATGTAATATTTCTATCCTACATAAATAACATAATATATTTTTACTATACACATATATTTCATATGTATTATATAAATATAATAAATATGATCTATATAGGCCTAATATTTAATAACTTAACTATATTATATATTATATTACTGCAATATTATTGTAGCTAATATTGAGGTGTACAAGATCTCTTTTGTTTCTGTCAGAGAATCGAAATCCTCTCCTGGCCCAGTGAGCCTTGTCTTCTGGAAGGAATGGTTTGCCTCCATCCCGGCGTGGGAGACCATTGTTCGGATGGGAACCAGTTGGTAGCCTTTGTTTAAGCCATTCATTATTTGTTTTAAATTTCTTTGTAAGAGTTTAGTGTTGGTTCGTGGATTACGAGGTAAAGGTCTCTGATAACCCCACTACGAGTATAGAAAATGATTGAACCAGTGCCCAATATGATTATATTTGAACCCTCCACAGATACATAAAAGAATAAAACCAGGGTTCTTTACAGAGATATACTTGTATTCTTAACAATCCAACCACGGGGACAGAGGAGAATAGAAACAGGATATTCTAAAGCTGAATTTGATTGAAATTTTTTAGTCAGAATGGATGATATTCACTCAGCACTCATAAAATGGTATGTAAAATTTCAAAAACAACACGTATCTTATATTGTCAAACTAATCTTGATGACATTATCTTTAAATTTAAAAATGACACCTGTACACGGGAATCGAACCTAGGACCTTTGGCTTAGTCTGTCAATGCTCTAACCATTGAGTTGTATAGGAGTCGTCCCGCGACCAGGGTCATTCTTCATTCATATTTTAAGTAAGATCTTGATGATAGTTGCTTTTTGTCAACAACAAGTAAAAAAATATCCAAGAACAAACTACCCGCATAATAACGGCACATTGAGAAGATTGTGAAACACCCTATGAGCACGATAATATTCTCTGCGGTTGTGTTCTGGGCAGCTAACCACGCCGACATCCAGTTTCACGCTCGTGGCTTGTTGTAAAACCAGAACCTTAAAAAATAACGTGGAGCTGCGTAATCACCCTCATGGAACTAAGACGCTTGCGAACACGTTTCAAGAAAAGGTTCGGCGACCTTAAACTTAGAGATGTGTATTTTTTTTTTCCTTGGAGTAGGCTGCAAAGTATCAAAATGCGTGAGGGGTATGTTTACCGGCAGGTTTCATTAAATACTTCGGCTGACTTAATTTAATGGACCTGTCAAACTCGTTGGATGAGAGACGGGCTTCATGCTGTTGAGATTATCAAGGGTTGGGGGGAAGAGGAGGATATAGACAAGGTTGGTAGCATCTCGAGAGCTTGACTTCCGTGTTACCGGCACAGCTAGGGGAAAGAGAGGTTGGTGCTTCTGACTCCTACACGAGATTTTTACTAAACGGTCGCACTTAGGAGAGTTTAACCACAGTGTTGATATCCATTATCTACTCCAAGTGAATATGGATAAATATCTTTAAAATTCAGACTCTCAGACTCTTTGTCTCGTTACTACATAATTTGATGGTTTCAGACATTAATATACTCCTACATTGGAAATAGATTAAGTACAAAAATCAATAATAATAATAATAATAGGGATATTATTATTATTATTATTATTATTATTATTATTATTATTAGCCCCGCGTCTTACTACCCGTTCGGGTTATACGCACTTACGCTAATGTGTAATGGTAGGGTGACTGTGAGATGAAATGAAGGACCTACAGTTTAACGTGGAATCCGAACCATGGTGGCGGCCTGGCATTCCCCACATTCACAAGATGTCTTGTCAGAGGTGAAGGAAGGGTTTGGTAATTAGATAAATCTTTGCCGGGAAATATGGATAGTAATAAAACTGATAGCCTCCAGGGGATACTTGAGCGTCTCAAAGAAGTTTCACATACTGAGGTTCTTCAAAGAGTCTCTCAAGGTCTGCAGGGGTATCTAAGTGAAGCTAAGTAATCAATACTGAAATTCAGGTGGGAAACTTTCAGATGAGATTTGTGTGTGGTGTACGGAGTGATAATAATAATTAATATACAGAAGGTATCATGAATTATAGCCTCATTGCGTAAAAGTGGCTTCAATTTTAACGAAAGTAATAATAAGAAAATATCGATGGTCAGTGGTCATTTTAGACACCAGATTTTTGCTGCGAACTACAGCGGGTGCCGGTTTAAAGATCTGGCGACTGCTCCAGGCCCGTAATAAACCATGAGCTCTGTCCCTCCTCCTTAGCACCGGTTGACAGATGGCTGGCTGGCCAATATGGCACTGCTAACGCAGTACTGCCAACTTGATGGGGCCAACAACAGGTGTTGGCTGTCAGGTGTCAGGCCTGGGTGTATGGACACTGGTGAGGAAGCTGTCATTATTTTGAATGATGTAACAGAGAAGCAGGGTCTAGGAGGATATATACTGAGAGGAAATATACTTTGATTTGTGGGATGCAGATAAATCAACTCCTACGTCTCTCAACTAAAAGGTGGTTATTAGTCTACTAGATGCTGTGGTTCAGCAGAGATAGCTTGGGTGTGGTTCACTAAGGTGAACTTGTATCTGCCTCTTGGTGTTGACGTTCCAGGGTCTAGGAACACCAACAGTAAAGCAACACATTCTGTGAGGAGGATCATATCGGGTGAACAGAACCATGCTATGTGCGAAGCAGTCCACTCTGAGAGCATCAACATGCCTTGTTAGCACCATGCCATATGAATAGAACCATGCTATATGCACAGAACCCCACTTTGAGAGCATCAACATGCCTTGTTATCACCATGTAATATGAATAGAACCATGCTATGTGCACAGAACCCCACTTTGAGAGCATCAACATGCCTTGTTATCACCATGTAATATGAATAGAACCATGCTATATGCACAGAACCCCACTTTGAGAGCATCAACATGCCTTGTTATCACCATGTAATATGAATAGAACCATGCTATATGCACAGAACCCCACTTTGAGAGCATCAACATGCCTTGTTAGCACCATGTAATATGAATAGAACCATGCTATATGCACAGAACCCCACTTTGAGAGCATCAACATGCCTTGTTAGAACCATGTAATATGAATAGAGCCACGCTATGTGCGCAGCACCCCACTTTGAGAGAATCAACATGCCTTGTTAGCACCATGTAATATGAATAGAGCCACGCTATGTGCGCAGCAGGTCTGACTCCAGCCAATATGGAAGGTTGGCAAGAAGACAAGTTGACAAGTAATCCCAGCAGAACTGCTTCGGTGGTCAAATTTTCTAAGGCGTCACTCTTATGTTAGCTTAGACTACCTATGACTGGGAGATCGGGGCTCATAATCTTGGCTAGGTGTACTAAGAGTGGGTTTTTTACAAAATAATTTTCCATTCTCCCTTCACGGAAATATGGGTACTCTTCCTCTCAATTCAACCTTCTTCATCCTTAGCTCATTGGTGCAACAAATACATATAACCTGAACGCTTAGTAAGACGTGGTGCTAAAAAATAAAAATAAATCCCAGCAGAAATTCATAATTAGTGTTTATTAATCTGTTTATAGTCGGTTGGATATTAGAAAAACGATAGCTTAGCGTTCTAACGTTACTAAACCTAGTATTAAATGTAAATAAGTAAGACTACTGGCGTTGTTAGCGAGGAGAACAAAGCTTAGATAGAAATACAGGGTTGCCAGCTTTCCAGTCTTTAGAGATTAGTAAATATATTTATTTTTGTTAGACTGAAAAATTAATACGTTCGTAATCAACGGACTAAAAACAAAGACTAACTTTGATTAATAGTTCTATATAACATTGCTCTAATAATCTCAACTATAACTGCTGTCTAGTATATAATTATTATGTTTGGGTTAGAAAAGTAAATTTGAGAAACATACAAAATGTTATTGTATTGACAAGTTTAAGAAGATAGAGTCTGCCGCCACAAAATAATTTAGTGGAGGCTCTTTTTCAAAGAATGCTTGTTGAAACATGAGAATTAAGGACATAGACCGCTAATGCCCGCATCTGTGGGTCACCAAATCGCCAGAAGCCAACTGATATTTTGTCAGTCACGGTCGTAGCTTTCATACTGGAATGCTCAGCTGTCGCCGTCTGGTGAGAATATCGCTAAATACCTATCACCGACATCTCAATCACTGATACTTTTGAGATCCAGTCATTGGGAGTGACGATGATCAAGGGGTAACGGTGAAAAAAAACCACCCAGTGAAATATCGCCTATCTCTAGTGTGGAACCAGTGGAAACTCTTAAACCCAACTTAAGCCTAACTACAGTAGCCCCATGGCTTATTTGGTGCTGAGTGACAGCTCAGAGCTGACATCTGACGGCTTTGAAAAGCTACAAGACAAAATTATGTATCCCTTCGCCGAACAATAAGACCTGCAAAAACATGTGTTTAGCTGCTGTCACTTCTGACGGTCAAAATTTAGGCATATACTTAAATGTTGACTGTCAGAAATCAGCTGTGAGCTGTCAGTCGGCACCAAAGAAGCCACGGGGCTACTGTAATCAAACTCTGGTCACCGTTGGGGTAATTCCCCTTTAGGGAAAAATACTCACGGTACCAGCCAGGAACCGAACCCGGGAACCCTAGGCACGTTGTCGGGTGCACTGGCCACTACGTCATGGGGCAGGTTAATGCATAAATGATTAAGGTATATTATTTACATATAATTAGTTTCGCTATATTTTTTGTGTTATTCAGTTGATATAAAAAATATTGTTCTTAATTTAAAGGTGTAATAGGTGCTTACTCCTCCTCCCCTTGTACACACACACACACAACACACACACACACACACATACACATACACACACCACCTCCCTTCCCGGTATTTAAGGATTAGTGACGCATATGAATCAAACCATGTCGAGGCAGGAGTCACTTTGAAAACCGTAAAATAAAATATGTAGTTTCATTTTGTTGTTTATTTACATGGCGTCCCGACTATAATCTGATGTTATTAGATACTGCCTACAAAAATAAAATGTATTTATTAACTCCTACTGGGCGTCGATTATAATACTATCGGTATCAATCACCCCACTTTTGGGCGTCGATTGAAACACTACGGATTAATTCCTTGATATATGAACGCTGTGATGATGTATAGGTTGTATAAGGCTCCGTGATCGAGCGCCTATCACCACTGTGCGGAAAAGATACCGTTTAACCAGCTGTCTATAGCCCCGTGTTCGAGCACTAATTAAATCGGTATATTAATGTAATTAAAGAAAGAGAAATGTTGATGGCTGTTATTTCACACACGGTTTGTATAAATTTCACATGTAAATTACTTGTACATATTTCAATTAAATGTTTTATATTACTGCACACTTGTGATATTGATGTGACTTATTTTATAATGTGTTAGACTGTGACTGATTTGTGCGTGAGCGAGATCTTGGTGTGTATGTTTGGTCCCGGAGATGCCTTCAACATACGCACAATGGTTTATATATGACATACCCCTTGCCTTTCTCTCCCCTTTTCAAGAGTAGTAAAATCCAACTATTAGAAAGAGACCTGGCGACAGGTTTTGTGAAGGCTAGCTTCTTATTGGTATAGAGAAATTACGTCTTCTGCCAAATACTATGAAGCTGTTCCCTTTAACAAGAATTGACACAGTTATTCTTTTAACAAGAAAGATGGTATTAAAAATATATTTTAGGGGTGAAATCCTTTTCACATTGTTTCTGAGAAGCGCGTGTTTCTGCATGGATAAATCTTAAAAGGATACTCTACCTATATTACTTTAAAGAAAAATTACATTCATCCATGACTTTTTACATAATTTAGATTAATCCAAATCAATATCATTACAATAGGGTGCATAGGTACCCTGATGTGCCGCAATGGTATCCTAGGGGGGAAGGGGAGGGGGGGGGGTAAAATATGACAACATTGTTAATAAAGTCCTCAAGAACTGCACCAAATAAATATTTTGGTTTAGTTAAAATCTAAATATTTTATTTGAAACGTGAAGCAATTCCTTTCGACAGTGATTCCCGAAATTCTACCCAAACAATTTTTAACAATTATTTTGAAAAATAAATTAATATACACTGTGAGTGTGTCAAAAAAAATTGTGTTAAGAATAATATTCAAAGGGTAAGCCACAATTTCAGAAAATGACACTTTCGACATCAACTTCAACTACCAAACCAGATTTTTTTTTAAAATATTTATACAAAATAACTTACTTTTAGGATTATCATGTCAAAGGCGCGATATAATTTGAAGACTCGTTAATTTAGTATTGCTCCAGTCTATTTCTAATCTAGTTATTTATTAAGGACTTCCTTAAGGTGAGGGTGTAGAGCACGCGAGAAAAGGTCTCGGTTTTCGCAGTTTTTATAGCTTTTTTTTTTGTAAAAATATATCAAATATTGCTTAAGTATACACAAGGAGTTTAATTTTATTCACATGGTGACTTCAACAGTTTTTTTAATATCTGCCAAGGATGTCCTAGAATTTAATGATAACTTTTTCTCTTCTTTTAAAAAGTTTGACATCTAATGCCGCTGTGCCCAAGATAGATATTTAAGAACTTTTGAAGTCACCATGGGAAAGAAATTTAACTCTATGTTTCTACCAGAGCAATATTTTATTCATTATGAGCAAAAATATATTTGCTATAAAACTGCAAAAACACCGGCCCTTTCTCACGTTCCCTTCATCCCCATCCGAACTCATAACGCTTGTATATAAGGTTTCATACCAGGTGGGTCGGAAAGTAATTTGGGGGATGTCTCGCTCTAGCAAATAGATTGTGGAATAACCCGCCTCGGTAGCGTAGTTGGCTAACGCGCTTGTCGTGTTGAAGCTCGACTGCTGAGGACGAGGAGGTCGAGATTCAAATCTCGGCCGGGTGAACTGGGGGCGGCTTTTCCTAAATGGTTTTCCACTCTTCCTCCACGCAAATGAGGGTTCACTTCCTCTAATTCAACCTTCTCAATTCCTAATCCATTAGTGCAATTAGTACTTAAAGCGTATAACCCGAATGGGTAGTAAGACGCAGTACTAAGAAATAATAATAATAATAATAATGATTGTGGAATACATGGCTACAATAATATAGATAATTAAGATAGCAGGGATGGGAGCTCTTCTCGAAGCAGGCAAAAGTTATTTTTGATTGTCTCTTGTTTTTGCCACGACATAGTCGTGTTCCCACGGTGCTTGTCAACAAGTGATGAGCTCCGTTTCTGAGAGAAAAAAGTTATTTGTGCTCGCATGACAGAATAAACCAAGGTAAATTCAGTTCTCAACTCATGTTTCTCGCGTTCATTACTCTAAAACTTTAGGGTAAGAAAAGGCAAGTGTCTGGGAGGCTTACAGGTATTTTTTAATGTATGAATTATTCCGGGCTATTATCACCTTGAGACCTTTTGAATATAGGACACCAAACTAGATGTTGTGTTCTTGCTGATAATTATTGCAGGACCATAAGAAGAGCCTGTTAAATAATAATAATAATAATAAATGTGTGGTGGTCAACATTACCCTACCGGTGGGCACGTGGGATAAGGCATCAGTTCGTCTTGCCTGGTTTTTCAGCTAGGGTAAAATTGTAGCTCGAATCCCAATCAGGTGTACTGATGTCACTACTCCTACCCCTCTTCCCCCCACCCACCTCCCACCGAATAGTCGATCACTCTTACTCCGTCTGAATTCGGGTAAATTTCCTTTTAAATTATACCTTCTTTATCAGTATCTCATTAATGTAAATATTCGGATGACTCGAACAGGTAGTAAGACTTGTTGCAAAGAAAATTACCCAACATTGACCAAGGTTCTCTATTGGTCTTGTAGCTGTAAAACCATACATCTTAATATCAACTGTGACAAATATTGAACAAGTGTTAATTTGTCAGGTGTATGTAAATATCTAGTGACTTATTGAGGTGTCGGATAAGCAAGCGTATTGCTATGTTGGCTCCTGAATCTCCCAGCCCCGACGTGGCAAGGACGCAACCCGTCACACGAGAATGCTAGGCGCGTGGCCTACACATCTATCTCACGGCGCTTACCAGAGCTTATTACAGCGCGTTCATCCAAGGTCTCGTCTCCAACTCTCTTCAATGACAATCTTGGTCGTTTGCACCTGCGAGGTACATGGACGTGTGCAAGGATGGTCAAATTATCAATACTCTTGACTCTAAATGTCAGTTTGGCACAGTTCCTTTGATTCGTCCTCTTGAGACAGTGACAGATAATGAAAGCCAGGGGAGGGAGCGGGCTATTACAATAGTGGTCTTCATTAACAAACTATATTATAAAGAGGAGCAGCATGAATATAATAATTAGTGTAAGTACTGACAACCAGTGTTTTCAACTAAATAATATAAGGGTATAATACAAAATGAGTTAATGTCTAAAATATTACCACCCGCACCTTTGAGCACACGGACTAAATATCAGGCTCAACCTAGCTTATTTTCCAATAATGAGGAGGTGGGTTTCTTGTCCCAAATTGGTGTACTGTGAAGGCTAACTTTTTCCTAAATGGTTTCCCACTCTACCTCCACTTAAATGTGAATTTTCTTTTAAGAGCGTTGAAGAGGTCAAAAAATGGCCAAACGTCAGATTCACATTATGGAGGGAGAGTGGGAAACCGTAACTCGTTCACCGACCTCCTCGTTATCTATCAGCCAACTAGTTGACATGAAATTGACATTTAGTTCACGTACCCACTGGCATGGGTTAAAATACTCTTAACAACCATTACATTCCCTTTGGTGGTCACGTGGTTTAACGCGTAGCTCTCGTGGCAGACTTTGTTGCCAGTGAAGGGAAGATTGGGGAACTAATCACGATCGGGTGTTCCAAGAATGTTTTTTCCTAAATGGTTTCCCACTTTTACTCTTTTCTATCAAATAATACCTTTCTTATTACTATTCCAATTGCGTGTATATCCAACCCATAGACTAGGGGAAAAACTTTTTAAAATTACAACAATTAAATAGTATTAGTCACAAGTTATGAAATAGTTGCTGTCCCAACAAATGCTCAATAACAACAACAAACACCAAATATTTTTGATCAAACCTATTTATTTTTTTAATTATAGTAATTTAATTTTCTTAATATTCTTGTGGGTGAATTCATAACAAACTTCCTTCTTATGGAATACATTCACGTTTTGATGAACATTTAACAATGATAATCCATGTAATTGCTACTCGATAATGTTTTATCATAAGTATGTTTTAGCTTTGATAGTTTGGTCATATTAACAGTATAGAGACGACCGAAATATCACAATCGCAATTTATTAACAGTACAGATAAATCTAAAGTAGAATTCATACAGTTTGATTAAGGATAATGGGAAAACGAAACGCAACACGATTCTAGCCTATAACCACTCCAAAAACTCGTATAGGATACTACAAGGTGACCATAAAGCCTGCTAACATAGGCTAAGCGAGGATGCTCTAGACCGTCGAATGGAAACATGCGATTAGTTCAAACTTTTCCAAAGATTCTCTTTTGTTCAGTGACGAGGATAATTTGTATGTGAACAGGTAGGTAAATAGATAAAACATGCGCAAGACAAGCCTCACTGAATCTCCCCTACTAAAGAGCAAAGAGCACCCAAGGTAGTGGTTTGGTGTGGGCTGAGGCGGGCATATCACTTAGGGCCATTTTATGTATTTAAAACACGTATAAGCACGTATATTTGCCTATATTTATATATTTGAATATTATGTGTCCTGACTTTGTGGCCTTCCTGCATATTGTTTATTATGATATAAAACCGTAAAGCGTATTTTCCACTGCATATAGAGCTAGACTTTTCTAAAAATGACACACTCCACTTTCTTTACTTAGGTCAAGGCCTGTGTTAGGAGACAGGAGTAGGATTCTGCTAGGAAGAAACTTTTAGAAAATACAAACATATTTATTTACGGTCAACACTGATACCATTTTAATATAATTATTATTTGAATTATTTATAGTTAATGGTAGTATTAATCAAAAGTAACAGCTGCAGATAACATTACTTTACATATAAAGTTGTGAAAATAGATCTAGCAACTTTTTCATAGCTCTCAGATAAGGTTCTTTCAATGAAAATTGTTAAACACGAGAATATAGAAAGAATGAAGGTATTACAACATTTTATAGTTTAGACGTGTTTTGTTTTACTATAAATACTGAGCTTCTATTCATAATTTTGTATTAATTTTCTAACTGACCCTATGGCCTGTTAAGAATCGATTCGAATATGAGATACATTATACTATAATGTGATTTAAGTACTTGTAATATAGGCTATAGCCTATACTAGATATGGTTCTTTAACACACAATAGAAAATAAATAGGCTAATATAATTGATATAGGAGATGATATAATATTTCAATTGCTAAGTTTGTTAAAATGTTGTGATTAATAGTACATTTTAAAAGTAAAAAATTAAAAGGTTTTTTTTATTAGGATAATTTGGTCAATTAAGTGTGAATCATGCAGGAATTGGCTAATTACTATTTGCGTAATATAAACAATCATAGATCCTAGCGAGACGTGTCAATTATTTAATTCTCAGAATGGAATTTCACTTCACTGTGAACCAACTATAAAAAAAAACACTCACCTTCTAGAAACTACTGCCTTTTCAGCTTTCTCATTTTACTTCCTAGAGCCCCCTTTCCTTTCAACGCCCCATCTTCAAATAATTTCGGAATACTGCCACCTGAACCGCTGATAATCTAACACAACCCCGTCACGACAATAATATATTTTATTAGTTTTTCAAATTGCTATCGAAGACTAACAAACAACAACAAAAGGAAACAGTGAAAAGTAGACAGGTGCAACAGGTGCACAGGTACAGGGCCCAGGACGAAAAGGCCCTGAAATGGAACTAACAAATTTTTTTTTAATAAAATATAATTTCAAATTTTAATTTCGACACTGTGCTCTGCGGTTCAAATGCCGATTAACTGCTTGTGTGAGTGAGCCCAAGAATATTTAGCAAGTTAAAATTAGCTAAAAAATGTTTTAATTTAATTGATGAGTTTAACGTGTACTTTCTGAACAAAATGATTTTATTGGTACACGACTTATAAACTAACTTATATCTAGAACAGACACAACATACAGTTCCCAGACATTAATTCATTACTGTGAAAGGCAAAACCTTAATTTCACAAATGAAAACTTTTTCCGCCATACCAGGAATCGAACACACGAATCTTAGCTCAGTAGACAGACACGCTACCAACTGAGATAAGATATCGGACATTAATTAATCAAGATTGACTATCAGATAAGAAAGATTACTATCCAAAGTTTCCATAGTTTCGATAGAATATAATATCTTTAAATATATTAATTATGATGGTGTAATCAATGTATTTGCTGAAATGAAAGTAGGAAATGTGCAATTAAAATAACTATTTGCATTTATAAATACGTTTGATATTATGTATTTCTTGTGTAAATTAAAATTATTTATAAACAATTGTATCATTCGCTTCGCCGGCCGCATGCTCTAACTCTCGTGTTAGACTAGACTGCTGAAGAGGGGGAGATCGGGGTTCAATCCCACTGAGGGTGGTTTTTCCTAAATGGTTTTCCACTCTCCCTCCACAGAAATGTGGGTGCACTTCCTTTAAATTAAACCTTACTAGCACATTAGTGTTATTAGTATAAAGATGTGCAGCCAAACGGTTAGTAAAATGAATTGCTAAAAAAATTGTAAAATTGTAACGTCCCTCACCCCAAAAAAATTAAGTGGCCCGAAGATAGATCGTTGCACAGAACACATGAAAACCTACAGTAGTTACGGCACTGGAAGGAAGAAAAGTTTGACCCTTTCTCTGTGGTTTAACTATTTAAAAAATATCTCTCTGAGAATAAATTAGTTAGATTGTCAATTAATTGAGAAATGAGAGTTTTTAGATCTTGCCATGAAGAGATCAGAGTAACATTTAGCGCTAAGGCTGGCAACACAGTTGACCAAAGATACGTCATGTATTTTCAGCGACGGAATGCTGATACATTTATGCCAGTCCATGGAGCGTACTGTGCCAATTCGTCAACATGAGCTTCTGTTCGGTTCCGGCCGGCCAATAATCCGTTGGTTGGAGAATTGGTCACATGGCAGCTACGGGTTTTCAAGTGTGAGGCGCCATACCGACGGACTTTAGGCCGGAGCGATTCAGGTAGTTGAGCCCGAGCATTCTTACCAACACAATGCTTTCCTAAGATTTGTGTCATTCTTTTTAATATGTCCTTTCATTTACACTTGGTAAGGTTTTTCGAGACATGCAATAATATAGAAACAAATTGCCCTCATAGCTTCTTAGTTCTATATACAAGCAATGAAACTGCCCAGAGGATATTATTCCGATATTTAATTGATGAATCCATCTTGCTGTAATGTCTCATATACGAATCATTAATTATTTTATATGCCTTCATCATGACGAGCCAGTACAATGCCAGTGAAGTGACTGAATTTAATGCTGTCCAATATATGGCGGGCAAAATAAACGCCCCGGATCTTCTTCTGTGGTGTGTCTGAGTCAAACAAAGGCGGAGGATTTGTTGTCGTGAATGAGCGAGCCTTTTTTTTATTGTTGACAAATGGTCTCGCTTTGCCTCTTCCCCACCAAAATAACCTCTTGTAGTAAACTGATTCTTTTTGGTTTGTTAGAGATTTCAGTGAAGAAATCTAGCGGACCAAATCCACACCTTATGTATAAAGAAAGTTCCATAAGACCAATGCTATTTTTAAAAGATTTACCCTTTCTCAAATAAAGGCGCTGATAAAATCTAAAATATCAAAGCTGTGTCTCTGTAAAAATTAATAAACTTAGCTATATGTATTTAATTCAAAATAAAGTTAAGTTTTTTTATCTAAGTAAAATGGTTCGTTTGGAAAAAAAAATATCAGCAGCATATTTAGGTCTAAAGAACCCTTTTCTACAACCTTAGTTCTTTCTTCCTCATCATTAATATAATTAAAAGCTTGTATCAAGAAAGAGTAGTAAGGTGTAGAGTAAAAAAAAACCTCACCCTTACTAAACCAAGGATGAAACATTGGATCCACCCCCCAGTAGTTGCAGTGATGAAATATGGCCTCCCCCGCTAATTGGATCGTGTTGGACGGGTAAGCTGGGAGATGACGACACTACATGGTCTCGCCCCCTCTTCCCTCCTTTTACCGCATACTCCTTGAGAGAAGACTGGTCCAAGCTGGCACGAGGCTAGGCTAGGCCGAGTACCGTTAAATTGTTGTGCATACTGAGAGGGTGTGACGCCCAAATCCGGCCGGCCGGCCGCTTCAAGGACCTTCTCTGATGCCCCATGCACAAGGGAGATTATTTCATAATTAAATAAGTAGATAAACTTGTGCTAAAACAATGGTGGCCGTCATCACAAAATATCTCAGCAAAGTTGCAACTAAAAGATATACGACGCGCATTTCCACGGTATTTGTGTTCAAACAGAAACATATATCTAACCTTCCTAAAACAAATAAAGGCATTTTTTTTTGTATCATAAGGATCACAATAAAATATTCGAGGACAATTAAGAATTGTTTAAGTGATTTTGAAGTTACTGAGATGCCATCCCCATGATAAATACAGTAGTGTCAGGGTATTTACCTCCAAGAAGGCGGTCGCCTTCAGGTGTGGATAAAATATAGCTCTCAATTCCATAAAATCTGAAACACTATCCCATGAGACGATCAATTATATTGGAAAACAACCAGCTTGGCTCAGAGTGGACAGAATTTTCTGAAAATGTTTTTTTAAATCCTCGCAATGCTGAGGTTTGGTTTGTTCCGTAGTAAGGGACTACTGCTTTGAAAACAATGTGACACTGATCATAATGTTTGGTCTGCACGTCGGTTGCTAAGGAGCTTTGCTATGGGCACAGCTAGGTTGTTTAAAACAATGTGACATGACTATAATATTTGGTCTGCATGTCGGTTGCTAAGGAGCGTTGCTATGGGCACAGCTAGGTTGTTGAAAACAATGTGACACTGACTATAATGTTTGGTCTGCATGTCGGTTGCTAAGGAGCTTTGCTATGGGCACAGCTAGGTTGTTGAAAACAATGTGACGCTGACTATAATGTTTGGTCTGCATGTCGGTTGCTAAGGAGCTTTGCTATGGGCACAGTTAGGTTGTTGAAAACAATGTGACACTGACTATAATGTTTGGTCTGCATGTCGGTTGCTAAGGAGCATTGCTATGGGCACAGTTAGGTTGTTGAAAACAATGTGACACTGACTATAATGTTTGGTCTGCACGTCGGTTGCTAAGGAGCGTTGCTATGGGCACAATTAGGTTGTTGAAAACAATGTGACGCTGTCTATAATGTTTGGTCTGCACGTCGGTTGCTAAGGAGCGTTGCTATGGGCACAGTTAGAGTTGATGAAAACAATGTGACACTGACTATAATGTTTGGTCTGCACGTCGGTTGCTAAGGAACTTTGCTATGGGCACAGCTAGGTTGTTTAAAACAATGTGACACGTCTATAATGTTTGGTCTGCACGTCGGTTGCTAAGGAGCTTTGCTATGGGAACAGCTAGGTTGTTTAAAACAATGTGACGCTGACTATAATGTTTGGTCTGCACGTCGGTTGCTAAGGATCATTGCTATGGGCACAGTTAGGTTGATGAAAACAATGTGACACTGACTATAATGTTTGGTCTGCACGTCGGTTGCAAAGGAGCTTTGCTATGGGCACAGCTAGGTTGTTGAAAACAATGTGACACGACTATAATGTTGGGTCTGCACGTCGGTTGCTAAGGAGCTTTGCTATGGGCATAGCTAGGTTGTTGAAAACAATGTGACGCCGACTATAATGTTTGGTCTGCACGTCGGTTGCTAAGGAACATTGCTATGGGCACAGTTAGGTTGTTGAAAACAATGTGACACTGACTATAATGTTTGGTCTGCACGTTGGTTGCTAAGGAGCTTTGCTATGGGCACAGTTAGGTTGTTTAAAACAATGTGACACTGACTATAATGTTTAGTCTGCACGTCGGTTGCTAAGGAGCTTTGCTATGTAGTACATAACCTGAGCAGGTTAAAACTCACACGTTCACACAGTACGATGTATCACTACAAACTAGCGACAGTATTGCATATGCTTAACGTAATAATTGTGATGTTTAGGGTCTAAGTGCACAATTATAATGAGCTTCCAATCACTCTTTTCCAATCCACTTGCTATCACGTCAAGATTAAATTGTCGACCTTGTTTGGTATCAAACCTACCAAAGTACTAAGCCTAAGGTACTGGGTTGAATTCCCGTATCCAAGTGTCATTTTTCAATTTTTAGAAATTAAAGGGGTGTTGATCGGCGTCTGAACCACATCTAGCTTGACCACGACTGAGTTGGTTCTGGTTTTAAAACTATGAATTGAATTAATTGGTACTTTAATTCGGAATATGTATTATTACTGACACGGTGTTTGTTGACGAACGCGTCAAGGTCTTTTCTGAACATTTATCACATCCACGGGGGGAGGGGGGGGGGTGAATATTATATTCTTACTTACTAAAACACAATCTTCGTTTTCTTCTATCTTTGCCACATAGAATAGAGAAGTATACTTTATTATTATTATTATTATTATTATTATTATTATTATTATTCTATCCTCTATTTTGCAAACAAAATAATTATTATACCCAAACTTGTAGGTTTTTCCTCCACGCAATAAGGATAATATAAAGAATGTATTATTGTTACTAGTGTCGATCCTTCATGGTGTAAGATAATGGGATCACTTCCTGGTGTAACTTGCACTGTTAGCCGAGAACACTCTCGATGTTTGTGTCCGTCAACATGCCCGCCGCCATCTTGTCCCAGATAGCTCCCCCCAACGCGCAGTTGTTGTGACCGGCGAGTACTCCTCCAAACGATAGTAAAACCAAGCCTACACGTCCTCTCTGGGAGGTTAGTATTAGTTGGGGTCAATGTGTTTGTTGGCTGACTGTCGATTCTAACGGTATGTCTCCCTCCTACACTGCGCGCGTGCGCAATACCACGCAAACACACGTCATCGCTAGGAAATGTATCTGCCGGAATTATGGAATGGTACTGGCAAGCGCTAGGTACGGATTAGGTAAGTTTTGGTCCGCAGACCTGTGTCAACAGTGACAAACTTGACTGCTAGGAAATATGTTGCAATCAGGGTCTTACCCCACCTCAAGTTCAGAGAGTTCAGATGAAGAAGACAAGGCTTTGTCTGCAGACCTGTGTCAACAGCAACCAACTTGACTGCTAGGAAATATGTTGCAATCAGGGTCTTACCCCACCTTAAGCTCAGAGAGCTTATATGAAGACAAGGTTTGGTCTGCAGACCTGTATCAAAAGCGATCAACTTGGCTGTATTCCTGCTTTTATATCCTAATTTAATCTGCACAGCAAAATCTTTCATATCCTTTCTCTTCTTTAGTCAACAACGCAAAGGTTGGTTTAATTTGATTTATATCCATATGGAACTGGGTTGGTTAGTGCTTCCGGCACCATCTGGTAGAAATCCTATGCACCAGGGAGATTCAGGAAGAGTGGTTGGTTTCCCATTGCCTCTTCCACATTGAAATTCTATGTGCAAGCTCAAAAGGGCCTACACCAAATTTGCCAAACAGGTATTTTCACATACCTTCCAGTTTTTTTTACATGTGACAATTGGCATGGGATTGACGACTTTTCTTCCCTGTCAAGTGGAAGTTGTGTTTCGGATTTGTATCACTCAAGAAAAACCCGTTGATCTCGACTGGGTTTGAACCCACCAGCATTGGTTCCTGAGGCGAGAACTTTACCCCAAGACCACAAAGGTTGACCTTACTTTACTATGCTCAACAAAATAATTCCTAACCTTATGCCCTGTAAATACAGCTGATGTTTTCTTACTTTATTCGGTACGGTACAGGTCAAGTTTTACCCTGTAAATAGCTAATTATCACGGCCACTAATGTAGCTATCACGGGAGCATGTAGGTAGTTTGAAAGTAGTACAGGTCATAGTTATTTTACGATGTTTGGTACAAATGATTCATGGATGCGCAGAAGAGATTATATTAACCTCATATTAGTAAATTGAACAGTGATGTCCCTCCCATTCAAACAAAAGTAAAATTAAATGTATATGTTTTGAAAAAAAAAACACTTTGTGGGAAGTGATTTAACTTGAATATGTTTTAGAAAATATCCTAGAGTATTTCGAAATATACATATACATTAAACTTTTAATCCATACAAATACAGACAATTTTCTAAAAATAGATTTATTTAGTTGGTTTTGTTAACTGTTCACATAACCAGGATGAAAGCAATGACCGTGGGAATACACGTCGTATATTTCATTGTAACTCATTCCCTGGGATATTTAGTGATAGTGGTTAAGATTATTTTACTACAAGTTTCTCTACTGGCTAGAGTAGCATCCCACTCTCGTGTGTATGGAGTGTTAAGACCAGCTCTACCATATACGGGGAAGATTATTCACCAGATAAATACCATATAACGCATGCTTGAGGTCGATAAAATACTGTCCAAGCATTTTAATCGTTTCATGTTCAACGATTCTTACTAAGCATCAGGGATTTCTGTACTAATGTTGTATAAGAATAAAAAAGGTAGAATTTAGAGAGCATTTAGAGTTGATTAAATTTGTGTCAAGGGAGAGTGGAAAATAATATATGAAAAATCCATCCTCAGTGAAATTTAGCTGGGATTCGACCACCAACCTCCTCATCATGGGCAAAACAGGCGACACTGATGTTTGGGACTCAGGAGGTTTGGGGTGCATCAAGCTCTCAGGAACAAAAAAACAACTTCAAGGTGACTAACCCCGATTCCTTGTGTTTCAAATTCCATTGGGTGTTCCGTGACTTGGCGTAATGAATATTCATGGTTGTCCCACCCCATCTCCCCTTACCCCAGCGCGTGACAGAGTGTTCCCATGCGAGCGTGAAGGTTTGTCGGCGTGATCCTAGCTTGGTGCTCTGGGACAATCTTTGCTTGGATCAGACAATGCCTGTAATGTAGTTCCCAGTTTGACAAGAGATTCATAATACTGTATCTCAGGAGAATACCTTCTTATTCGAGCGTTGAAGTCTCCAGTCTCACCTCAACATCAGGCATTATGTTGTAGATACATTAGTGGATGTACAGAGGCCGTAGACACATTAATAGATTTATAGAGGCTGTAGAAACACTAGTGGTTCTATAGAGGCTGTAGATATTAGTGTATACATACAAACTGTATGGTATAGGCGGTACGCAATAGGAATCGAAGGATACTGAACTTTTGAGTCACAGGCTAGCACTTTGCTCGGTTGTTGCTGACACCTAAAGAAACTTATATGGAAGTGGAGCCACAAAAATGTTCCCTTGGGATTCAAAATGGTGGTCTTTTTTTAATATGTCTGACTATACTTGGAATTCTGCTATTTATAGCAGATAAATGAATTTTAATGCTGCAATTATGACATATTTTAACTAATTTTTTATGCTTAATCTGAAATTAAAGGTTAGTAAAATTTATTTTAACTCGAAAAGCACATAATTTAAAAGAAATTGTTGCCAAAATCATGAGTTGGTGAGGTTTTTACTTGCCATTTGGTTACCAATTTGCTAAACCGGGATAAAAAGGAGGGTCACAAATGTAGAAGGCAATTTTTTCTAGATTTATAGTTTTAATATAATATCTGATATGTTCAGAAGAAAAAAGTAGTTCTTAGTGTTTTTTTATTTCCCAGTAAAAAATAGATTAATGATACCCCAGTACATATTGATCGTCATACACATAATGGACTAAGCTTTTATAATTATTTACAAAATAAATAATTTGTTGTAATTACGATTACTTTGATGAAATTATTATAGATATAGAGGCTGCATATGGCATGTCCTGTAGAACAAAATGGTACGATAAAAAAAACTGTAACATTATTAAAAATATTAGGTGATTTGATACTATATCAGTTCAGATTGTAAATTTTGTAATATAAAATAATGTCATTAATACATTTATTTGCAGTGTTACATTGTCCTCTACAGTTTGAGTACATCAATGTACTGTACATGGGAAACCTGCAGCCACACACGTACATATTTTCTTACAGGCTTGCTTACATTGACACTTAGGAAGGTCTCTACTAGCTTGCCAAATCGTTGGTTGTCTTGTCCAATGGGGAGTCCAAACTACGTTTTCTTGCGTCCATCCCCAATCTGCTGGAGATGGTATATCTGTGATTACTTTATCTTCTTGACCCCATATGTGATCACCTTTAAAGTCAGCGTGGAGTGCATGCAAGTCTAGAGCACCCAATTTTGGTGGAATATTGCACAATTACTTTGCCTTTGTAGCGAAAAGTTTTTTCTTGTAGCAGTGGCATCCACAGAGTTCACCTCCACACTGTATAGAATGACAACAAACTTTTCCAGCAGTTGCATTACTTCAGGTTGCAGGAATACTAGAGGCCTTGAAATAGCAGTTAAAGTACAAGCTACTTCCTCGTATGCTTTTCATTTCTTCCAGTCAGACCGTTCGCCCCTGGAACTGAAAGCAGACACAGTGTCAAAGTCCATAAAAGCATGGATAACACGTAGACCGAAAGCTTTTTCTCCTCCTAACGCTTCATCTATTTTATATATGGGTAGATGAAGTCTTTTTCTTCTACTGTCATACAGCACCTACATCTCATTTAACTCAAATGCCTCAAACATGTAGAAGAAAGATATCGCTAATACAATTGCATCTTTATCTGTAGTGAAGAGAGGTAAAGTCTTGAAGTCATTAAAAGCACACAACAACCCTGCTTTCAATTTAAAAAATATATTCTGAGTTTTCTAGGGAAGGATTCCCATATTCAAGAAATCTGTCTTTGAAAACACATATTTCTTCCCTAAACGCCTTTTGGAATACTCTGTACTGTTCTTGATGGGGGAGGTCATCACCTTCTTCAGATTCAGGAGGGCTAAACTCATTCAGCAGCCTGCATACCTCAGGTCCAGCTATAGACCATTTTAGAAGTGATGCAGGATCTCCTGTCAGAACTATTGCAACCCACTTCCTTTAATTATGACATTATTCTGCTCATGAGCCTGGTCAGCAGCAAGTGCAGAACATTTTCGGGATGTTTTACGGATTACAACGTTTCCATTGCAGAGTTCCAGGTGAACTCCAGGGGCATTTTTACTTAGAGTTAGATCCTCAAGCTCCTTTAAGTGAATGAGCAGCCAACGTGAGTAATGGGTGTGGTTAAATGAAAAAAAAACCCATTAAAGCATAAGTTTCAGAGAATTTTTGAAGTACTCATAGCTAGCTACCTTCCCATACAGACTGAACGAAAGAAAGGAGAGTTATCAGTTCAAGTATAAGCATCCAGAATTGGAATATAGGGGATTTATTTACTTGTTGAAACATACAATCTTCGTAAGGGATGTTCAGATTCTCTTCTCCTTATGCTCGTTGCAGCAGGATGTACAGATTGGTAACCAAATGACAGGTAAAAACGACACCCACTCCTGTTTTAGACAGCTATTTCTTTAAAATTAGGGGCGTTTAGAGTTTAAAATAAAGTTTCTAACCTTTAATTTCAAATTCAGTAAAAAAAAATTGGTCATAATTCTAGGTTTAAAATGCACCTATCTGCTATAAATAGCAAAATTCTTTTATATAGTCAGTCATATTGGAAAAGTCACCATTTTGAATCCTAAGGGAAAATTTTTGTGGCTCTACTTCCTGACTAGTTCCTTTAGATGTCAGCAATAAATGCGCAAAGTGCCAACCTGTGAATCAAAAGTGCAGTATGGTTTTGCGTACTGCCTAGACTAGTAGATACTTTAGTAGAGTTATAGAGACTGTAGATACATTAGTTGATAGATGGAATCTGTAGATATATTAGTAGATAGATGGACTCTGTAGATATATTAGTAGATGGATAGAGGGTTTAGTTACATTATTGGATGGACTGAGGCGATTGATTAATAAGGGTATTTATACATGTTGTAGATAAATTAGGGATCGTATTAGGTTGTAGATACATCAAAATGGATTCAATGTTATTTATTATGTATTTGTTTGAGGTATTTAACGTTCGTTTTCTAAACTGACAAATTATATCAACACACGAGAATGTCTATGAGTGAAAGAGAAAGGGCCTTGCCGAAATGGTATTTTCACAAACCTTCCAGGGTTCTTATCCAAACCAAAACCGACATGGGACCAACCGACGAGTTTACTTCCTCTCTGAAGGAAGTTGTACTACGGAATATTATCGCTAAAAAAATCTTTAACCTCAGCTGGGTTTGAACCCATGAACATCGGGTCCTGATGAAAGCATTTAACCCAAGACCACTGAGATGGACTCAGAGAATATAACAAGTAATATTTTAGTGGAGCCAACAATGATATAAAAATTCAAATATATTTAATTTCCTAATGTAGAAATTGACATATTTTGTCTAAAAGGATATTTTGTACCATTTTGATTAATATCAAGGTTATTAACGATTAGGAATGGGTAGGTTAACTTAAAGAAAATGCAATCACAATAGCGTAAAGAAGGGAAGTAAAAAACCAGAGAATAAAATCATACCCAACCACTCCTCTTGTCTTCCCTGCGTCCTCCCACAAGTGCACCTGAGCGAGATTTGAACCTTGACCTTACCGGTAATCATAGGTGCTGAAACTAGGGGACATAGGTTAATTGCTCCCCCTGCCCCAGATATCTTGCTGGGGTGGGGGCAAGTTTTAAGAAAATTGGTGCAACCATTTAATCATGATTCTCGTGACCAATAACATTGATAACTCTATATTAGTCTCATCCTTTATTTGTATAGCTTAATACTTTTTATTATACAAACAGGGATCCAAAAATTCTCTAACATAGTATTTTGTAATTACGGAGGAGAAAGTAAAATAAGTGTTATCTATTTATAAGCAAACATTTAATTAAAACAAGTTCCGATGTTTTGATCAATCAAATTATAACTCTTAGATTGATAAAGATCAGGATGAGATAGTATTGACTGTACAATTATTATGTTCATTAAATTTGAATCTTATTGGTTACTAAATATCGCGTTTCCGAGGCTGGAAACGAGTCATTTTCTTTGATTTGTTTTTATCTTTTAACCTTTTTTTTAACTTTTTATATACATAGATGTACACTTATTTTATGTCTTTATGTACCACACGACATACACACAAACACTATTAAATAGTATCTCAGGGGTAGTGATGCTAAGCTATGTTCGCGTACTTTATTTTCTGCTCAATATAACTTAGCATGGACAAAATGTGATTCCCACCCCACCCCCGCTTTCCCTCCCCCTTCCTTCCCACTGGTTAAAAAACGTCCCGGTGCCCCTGACAGTCTATTGCGATTACCGTGTGACAGTGAGTTTTGAAGAAGTCTTGTCTTATGTGATACGACAAACAAAAGGACAGGAGTGACCTTCTAATAAAATGACCTTGTAAAAAAACAATATGTAAGGGGCCCCACTAGAAATATAATAAATAGCTCATCTTTTTGGTAAATCAACTTTAATCAGACAAATATTTATTAACAACTTCTAACTCCTCTCAAGCAACCAAATGGGCGAGTTTGAAGTAAATAGAAGCTGGCCACAAGGTTAAGGACTCTGCCTAGTTGAAAGTAAATACTATCACAATGCTGTAACTGCGTGTGAGAATTGCAGTTCTAAATCTTTAAAATTACTAAAACAATTCTCAACTATCTCAGAATGTTATGTCGTGACCCTGATAAAAAAAAAAAAGCTAGTATTTGTTTGAAGAAGGTTAGATTTATGTTTCTAACCACTTACTTTGCTATCAGAACTGCGACGTTTAGACGTTTAGCATGAAACCTTTCGAGCTTTCACATGCTCCCATCGTTTTAAAAATGGAAATGTTGATACTTTTCACCACCATTTTGGTGTCAACCATATTTTAAAATAACAAACCACTTCTTTAATTAAGGGGATTTATGGATGTATACAAAACGCCTAGCACTCTGGTGGGCAACCTTCTAACTGTTTTTGGGTTCAACCCCAATCGTATGTGTTAAAAGTAGTTTTAAACTCTCCATACCCGTGAATATTAGAGTGGTCCCTATTAATTCCCACACAAAAAAAATTCTATCCACGTGAGTTGAGTGGACCTGACCTTGGGGACAAGCCAACTCCAACATAGCTATTGTCAGCTTGTGTGAGGAACCCAGGGTGCTAGCATCCCTCTAGAAACAATGGCCCACCGGTACTTTATCACTCACTGCAAACAAAATAGTTAACTACTGAAAAAGTGACTTACCTGTGACCTTCGTCTTTATCGGCAAGGTTGTTAGCCTCGGGGAAAGCTACGTTCTACCTTCACGTTATTTGTTGGCTCTTATCTGCCTCTAATCCCCGTCCAGCTGGTTTTTCAACAAATACTGACAGCAAGAACTTTACAAATAGCTTTTCACTTCACGTTCAAGAAAAGGAAATTTAATTTCAATTCATTTCGAGACTAAGGATGGCTCAAAGTTTATATTTGTGGTCCACGTCTTCTGATCTATCCGCGTACTTCCATCTATGAGGCGGGAAGGGAGTTAGAATGTATAGGAATTGTACTCGCATTTGTGTGGAGGGAGAGAGAATAACAATTTAGGAAATCACACTTTAGTATATTAAGTCAAATTAGACAAATATAAACTAACATTATTATTCGAATGCCAAATCTGAGTGTTAAAATACATTGTTACCATTTGCATTTTAGTCTTATAACAATATCTATAGCAGATCTTAGTTCAGTTAGAATTCTCTATCGTCATAGGAAATATACCACTCCCAAGAGTATATCTCTTAGTAATCACTCATGGAATTTAAGCTATTGAATTGAGAATAAGATCTTATGAATGTAATTAATTTCCCCGTGGTTCTGGCAACTGCTATTCGCCGATATTACAGCATTTAGAAAATACCGCTCATCGTATCAACTAGGCCGCACCTCTTGAGAATGATAGACCATGCCCGCCAGGGTCGGGTGATAGCACAACACGTCACCTGAGCTCCCACCGGCAAAATGGCGTGACCTTGCTTCAAATAGATTGTAACAGCTTGTACGCTTTGTAGCGGAGAAAGCCTTTTAATACCTAAACTAAAACACAGCACTGGGTTTTATTTAATTTTGTGGTAAAAATATATTATCACACTACCCCTAACAGAACATATGGATGAACAGATTTGGATCCACTGCTGTAGTCACGTAGTTCACATACATCACTTTTACAATAGACTAGTCTGACACCTTAGCTCAGTTGGTAGCGTGTCTGTCTACTGAAATAAGGGGTCACGGGTTTGATTACCAGCATGGCCGGAAAAAAATGTCATATGATTATTATTATTAACACCGTGTCTTACTACGGGTTATATGCACTTACGTTAATGTGTAATGGTAGGGGGATTGTGAGATGAAATGGAGGACCTACAGTTTAACATGGGATCCGAACCACAGGGGAAGCCTGGAATTCCACACATTCACAAGTTGTGAATGTCATAGGTAAACTGTGGGTTTCACTTTTCACAGCGATGAATTAACGGCGGGGATTGGATGTTGTGTCTGTTCTAGATTTGAGTTAGTTTATAAGTCTTGTGCTGATATAATCAGTCGGTTCAAAACGTGCACGTTAAATGGGGGAAGGGGAATAGACTATATCAATAGTATTCAACCTTTTTTTTTCGCGTATCCCCGGATATAATTAATTATTTTCAGCTTTGTACCCCCAAAGTTGTTGGTGCATAATGAAAGTTATACAAATTCTATAATATAGCTTACATGATATAAAATAAAATTGCATTCAAAATAATGTGTTTCAAATGAGAAAAAAAGGAGAATAAAACTATTTAATAACAAATATTATTGCCTGTAAAATAGCAAGCTATTAGCCCAGATAATAATCGCATAAAGGAGGGAGAGGGAGGGAAAAGTTGTGTTTCCAGATCTAATTTCCCTACGTCCGATTCTCTTGTGACTAGCCCTAAATTTGGCCCTGATTATTCAGTGTTTAATAATATATACAGTAGATACGAGTATATTCAACTTTTCATGTCCCGTAAGACATGAAGGACTACCCCCGAGGGCACGCGTACCCCAGGTTGAATACTTCTCGACTAGATCACTTATTGTGGGAATATAAGGGTTTAGATCCCGGTCGAATGAACATAGGTTTTTTTTCCTAAATGATTACCCCCTTTCTTTCCACAATAATGTGGGAACATTTTCTCTAAAAATTCTCCCTACCTCCTCCTTATCTCTTAATGTAAATATGTGGTTAGTAAGACGTGGTGCACAAAACTGTTGTATGATATCTACACCTGGGGTCATACGGTATAAGATGTAAATTCACATTGAATAAATGTGTGTATTTTGTATGTTTATTTATTTGTACTATTAAATGTAATAGCTGTGATTGTTTAATCCGGCACCTTAACTCAGTCGGTAGCGTGTCTGGGTTCGATATCCAGCAAAGCAGAAATATTTATCATAGGTGAAATGTGGGTTTACCCTTTAACGGTGATTAATTAATAGCCGGGGACTGGATGTTGTGTTTGTCTTAGTCTTAAGTTATATTACAAGGCATATGAAGTTACGACAGGCTGGTAGTGTAAAATATATGGCTTGAATAAAAAAAAATGACCCAGGCCACAGGCTGGAAACGGTAATGGATGTAAAAAACTATGATTATTTAAGAATGGCAACATTTACGGGACATTTTATTTTTCTGGGTAGGCTAAACTTTTTTTGTGACTATGCCAAATCTTGCTAAGCTTTCTTTTTAATTTTATTTTTAAACCTATGGCTACGAACGTCACTCCACTAAAAATAGCTTTAATATTTTAGTAAAGCGTGATCTTTGTTTCTCGCCATTTATTTGAATCTCAGAACTACAACATTTGGATCAACTATTAGTGTATTCAATTTAAACTAAAAAAAAGTCCAAATATAAGTTTTTTAAAACTAAATAGGGTTATGCTACCTTTCGCTTTCATTTTGGCGTGAGCCAACTTTAAAAAAAATAAAGAATCACTTATTAAATAACGCGGGATTTCTGAACATCTGCGCTCTGTTAGACACCCCCTTAATTGAGTTCGATTATATATTCATAAGTGCAGAGTGAAAAATTAATACAGCCAAGGTATTTCGCTCCAGGTAGTTGGCAGATTTTTATTTAATAAACTCACACACTAATTGTTGCTCTAAGTAAACTACCGTCAGCAAACTAGAAATACCTAGACATATTATGTGATCTTATCAATATTCTAGAAACTTCAGGATGGAAAGTACAACAAATACCAACATTAGCAGGTAAAGTTTATAAATTGTTTTATATCCTCGTGTGGTGTATATCGCAGTGTAAGTTTGTTTTAAAGCCCGAAACAAAGATAATAGGTACATTTTTAGCGTCGTCTGTTTTGGGACAAGGGCTGCGTTCACACGCATGCAAGCGACGGCTCCGGAATAACATTGGAAGTGTTGACAGTTTGTCGTATGTTGACAGTTGGTGGAGTGTAGACAGTTTGTCATGTGTTGACAGTTGGTGGGGTGTAGACAGTTTGTCATGTGTTGACAGTTGGTGGGGTGTAGACAGTTTGCCATGTGTTGACAGTTGGTGGGGTGTAGACAGTTTGTCTGTGTTAATAGTTGGTGGGGTGTAGACAGTTTGTCGTAAATATTATCAGTGTAAAGCATTAGTTATACTAATAACACATTTATAGAAACTTTGAAATATGCTTTAAAAATATACTCAAACGTCATATTTAGTGACGAAACTTCTTTGGATTAGTGGAATACAAACCTCTTTGGCTTTAAATAAAGATTCCACACTTTGTTTTTCTTATTCGATCTTGTTTTGTTTCATAGTAATGAAAGGAATGCCAAGTGACTTATGAACGTAAATTCAAAAATATCAGATAAGTAATGCTTCTGCTACCACTATAGCTTAATATGAATTAAAACAAATTGAGGACTTGCAGGATCTATGTTATTTTAATTCCCTTAAAATTAAATTAAATAATGTTAACTAAAGTTTATTCTGAGCAACTACGATTAACTGCTGCCAGTTTTAATCCATCGAGACGACATTTGCTCTCAAACTGGTCCTATGCATTTAGTGAATACTGATTTAGGCGCCTCTAGTGGATCCAGGTCCTGTTGTTTAGTCTCACAACATCGGACAACCAGCTCTCAATGTTGGTATCATGCACAGTCTACACCAGCGGTTATCAAACTGGGGTACGTGGGCACCTTTCAGGGGTGCACGAGCAGCTCTCAAGGGAAGATTGGCAAAATAACAGTGGACTTAGGGAAAACCCTAATTGTTGGCAATTATCGTTATCTGGTTATTTCCACCCCTCTTTTTCCTTTATTTGCTCTCGGCTGGAGACCGATTTCTGAGAATTTTCATCCCTCTACCTGACACTTTCTACATTAGCAGTTTATTATGCCTTTCTTAACAACACATCTCTGTTAGAGTGGTTTTTCACCCATGTTTTACCTAATACGCAATAGGCTAAATTTGAAGCCGGACCTCCATTTTAAAGTTTCAACTGGACAATCAGACATCAAAAATTGTGCCAAGCCATCCAGCCACACCCCTTTCATTTAAAAAAAAACCTTTGGGATTCATCCAGAATTACATTTAAAAAGTGATAAATGTCTCAGTTCTGAGATCAAATAAAATAGTTAGAAGCAGCCTATAGATTTAGCTTCCTCTAACAAATAAAATATTTTTAACAGTGTCGCAACAGAACATTCTCAGATAATTAAGGATTTCTTTAATGGTTTTAAGCTTCGTAATTTTTATTCCCATAAAAAATCCTGCAGTGTGAGGATATTCACCTACAAGTAGGTGGCGTCCTTAGCATCATTTGAGTTATTATGGCACGCTTATGTGTGACATTTTTAGACACTAGGGATATAGCTTAGGAGACAAGATGATGTGATTGAATGTTAAGAAAATACATCACCACTCTCCTTAGAGAGAATTGAAAGCCACATTCAATTTTTATATCACTCAATTCTATCCATCCGTGCACTTCACATTTAATTGCGATAGTGAGATAGGAATGAGGAAGGTTGAATAAATAATAAATATACCCAAAATTTCACGAGGGAGTGTTGAGAATAATTATGGGGAAATCACCGTCATTACTACCGGCTGTTATTTGAGACCTGACCTCGCTACCACCGTAAAACCAGAGGAAATGACTCAAATGAGCCTGACATTTAGTTCACTTGCCCACTGATACGGGTATTATGAAATGAAATACTGTGCTCCCGAAAGGTATTCAAATCCCGTTTTCTCGAGTCAGAGCCAAGCACTTTCTGCGGGTAAATTGAAACTTACAATACTCCACATAGTTATGAATAAAGATATACAATAAATTGCATTAAGACTTAATATATTTTAATTTTGGCAGTGGGAGAAGTACCTACCCATCTCCGTGCCTTACGTATTAGAGGGTGAGAGTTGATATTATTATAACACGGACCTGAGAGGTATTTATTGCAGAATGTGAACTAAATGTGACTCAAATTGGTGGCCACGAGGAATTGATGTCAGGCTCATCTTGGTTGATTGGCCGGTGACGGTGAGGTCGGTGTTCCAATATTCCGGTCGGATGTAGCCTGGGGGTGGTGTTTCCTAAATGGTTTTCCACTATCCTTTCATACAAATGCGGGTATATTTCCTCTCAAACAATTCTACCTTTCTCTTCCATACCCAATTAGTATAATTAAGATGGGCGTATTCAATACGGGTAGTGGGACGGGGTGTCAAAATAATCATTAAATGGGAATGAATCTTAAGTTTTTGCACTGTAATATTTAAACCGAATTTAAACGTTTAAAAACCACAGGAAAGAATATTTCAAAAGAAACAAACTAGGAGTATTTTTACAAACATCACTAAGAAGGTGAAGGTTGGGTTAAACTTCACCGCAAGACATACGTCATGTCGTACAGACTGATTAAAGTACTATCAGCGCAGATGTAACGTGTGAAAGGCTCCAATTTATTTTGTAGCAGGGTGTACAAGGCATAGGTGCTATTATAATCGCGCAGTTGTGCCAGTGTACTTAACCTAAGAATGGAGTCCCCAGGCGATACACGAACAGGTCGTGACTAGCTCTTGTTGTTTTCAACAAACGAAAGTCAAGTTCGCTATTAGAACCGCAGCCATAACCGTCGCTATCTTCGGATCGGGGGCGATACAGTTCTTCAAGGTTTGTTCAGCAATCTTTATCTTATTGGAAGAGGGCGAGACTTCATTATTTGCAGCTAGAGGAGTTTGGATTTCAATCACATCACAAGACCACAACTTGGAGCGACAACACAGTCAGCTTGACAACAAGACCACATCTTGGAGCAACAACACAGTCTGCTTGACAACAAGACCACATATTGGAGCAACAACACAGTCTGCTTGACAACAAGACCACATCTTGGAGCAACAACACAGTCTGCTTGACAACCAAACCACATTTTGGAGCAACAACACACTCTACTTTACAACAAGACCGCATTTTGGAGCAACAACACAGTATTCTTGACAACAAGACCCCCATATTGAAGCAACAACACACTCTACTTGACAACAAGAGCACATTTTGTAGCAACAGCACACTCTACTTGACAACAAGAGCACATTTTGGGGTAGCAACACAGTCTGCTTGACACAAGATGACATTTTGGAGTAACAACACAATATGCTTGACAACAAAACCACATTTTGGAGCAACAATTGACACAAGATGACATTTTGGAGTAACAACACAATATGCTTGACAACAAAACCACATTTTGGAGCAACAACACAGTCTACTTTACAACACGATCACATTTTGGAGAAACAACACACTATACTTGACAACAAGACCACATTTTGGAATAACAACACAGTCTGCTTGACACAAAATGACATTTTGGAGCAACAACACAATATGCTTGACAACAAAACCACATTTTGGAGCAACAACACAGTCTACTTTACAACATGATCACATTTTGGAGAAACAACACACTCTACTTGACAACAAGACCACATTTTGGAGTAACAGCACAGTCTGCTTAACAACAAGACCATATTTTGGGGTAACAACACAGTTTACTTGACAGCAAGACCACATTTTGGGGTAAAAGCACACTCTACTATGAAAAAAAGACCACAATTTGTAGAAACAACACACTTTACTTTACAACAAGACCACATTTTGGAGCAACAACACAGTCTGCTTGACAACAAGACCACATTTTAGGGTAACAACATAGCTTACTTGGCAACAAAAGCCACATCTTGGAGTCTACAGTAGCCCCATGGCTTCTTTGGTGCTGACTGACAACTCACAGCTGACAGCTGACGGCTTTGAAAAGTTACTAGACCAAATTATGTATCCCTACGCCGAATCACATTATCTGCAAAAACATGTGTTTATATGCTGTCACTTCTGACAGTCAAAACTTAGGTATATACCTAAATGTTGACTGTCAGAAGTCAGCTGTGAGCTGTCAGTCAGCACCAAAGAAGCCGTGGGCTTACTGTACTTAACAAAAAAAAAGACCCCGTATTGCAGCATCAAGGTTGTCAATTTGACAAGATCGCATCTTAGGACGACATCGTCCGCTCGACAACCAGACCGCATCTTGGAGCAATGATATAGTCCACGTGACAACAATACTGCATCTTGGAGCACACACACCATCTATCAACGTACGCGTACTAAACGTAAATCTTATGGCTTTTAAATGATAACGAATCGTCACCAGGATTGCTAGTGTTTTCAAACCCAAGTAAATGTTTCCCTGATAGTAATTAAGCTTCTCCTTTTCTCTTTCTTTCCCTTCCCAAAAAACAGGAACCTTGAAGGAAAGAGTGAATAGAAGATATTATAGCTTCTCATTTCACAATCACATCAACATAGTATTGCTTTCTATTGTTGAGATATATTACTACATTTTAAGCATAGAAGTGTTTTTTTTTTAAATTATTTTATAGCATGTTTATTGACTACATACATAAAAGTACATAGGCCTACGTTTTACGACCTTATGCTCCGCGCAATCGGACAATGTTTACGTACTTATTCACTAATGAACCAAGCTTAATCCATTCTTTCCGTGCTAACGGCCAGCTATCATTGTTACTATTAGCAAAATAACTAACTAACAGTTAAACTTGTACTTAATTTGGTAGTAGTGCAAGTCCTAATTTTCAGTGAAGCTTATGAACAAACGCATGCGCATAAGAAATACAAATTGTATTTTAAACGTGATTTCCATATCTATCAAACAAAAGAAAAATAGAATATATATTTTTTTAAACTTCGTTTCAGGGAAGTGGTTTTAATGAAATGCATTTTATAGATATCATATTTTCTAAAAAATATTCTGGATTTTTTTAAAAATATACATTAACTTTTAATTTTTGCAAAAACAAACAATTTTCTGAATGAACTTTTATTTGTGTTGATTGTATTATTAACCTTTGAATGTATATTACTCTACCCATAAATTTAACTCGTTAACTATTCACAAAACCAGATTGTAAACAATTAACTGTAAAGTACACGTATATTTAATATAGTCAATTCGCCATAGGAGCGATGGTAACAGACAGCTAGCCAAAGCTACGAGTACTAATCTCCTGAACCCATTCGCCAAACTGCCTTATCCACAACGTCATGTGCTAAGGCTGCCGTCACGTCTGGCAGTCAAAACTTTCATAAGAAACAATTTTATTTTTGACTAAGTTTTTCTTTTAACCATTTTTACAGGTTCTGCTGGCAGTCAGCTACTACCACTCCTATGACAAATGGATTCTAGAAACTATTTCTCTGGTTATATATTGATATATGCAATCATTATTTCAATAAAGGTTTTTTTATTTAATTCATTACGGAAATATCACCCGCGTGTACAGATCATGAAGCTAAATCACTAAATCTCCTGAAACCGAAATACCCCATCGTTTTTAGTTTTTAATAGAGGGCACCAGCAAGTGTGGAAATCGAATTACTATGGGAGGGTCTACTTGAAATTGAACGTGATTTGTCAATATAATTTATAATATAGCAAGCAGAAGTATCCGGCTTTGCTTCTAATAGGCAAAAAAAAAATTAGTTTATTCAGACCCAGTTTTTAATACATTTTAGAAAATCTATTAAAAAATTAAATACGTCATCTTCAGGGTGCACATGTTTGTGTACAGGGGTTACTAATTTTAAAATTTCAGACCTCTGCGTGCGATAGATATCACGCATTGCTCATGACAGGCAAATAAATTCTTGATTTTATTAATAAAGATGATAGAATATAGATTATATATGTGAGGGGTAGTGGTGGATATGTATATATGTGTGTATGTTGGTGTGAGAAGAATATACACCAGGGTTTTAAAAATTTACTTCCCAAACACTAAAGTTTCACCAGGGGTGAACAGGTTTCCCGTCCCGGACACTGGAGATACACCAAGGGCAAGGCCATAGCCAAGAAGGAGGAGAGGAGGGGTCCTCAACCTCCACCGCCTCCGAAAGTTGAGAGTAAAAAAAAATACTGCCTTATTTACGGTTCAAACCAAACAAGAAAATACGAATATACAAGAACATTTTTAAAAATTGTTTGTGGTGTTGTTCATTATTCAGGCAACAAAGCTGTATAGATTATAAAAAAGTTTTGACAAAAGGAAATAGGAAGTATTAGTGAATGTGGAGGGGTGGGGGGAGAGCTGTGAAAGCGGGTATGTCTTTGAGATTAGGAAACAAAACATTTTAACTGGAAACTATTCGAATGGTACTTCCAAGAACATGTTACAAATGAAGAAACAAGAATGAGAAGTTGGGATAAGATAAAGTGTAGGAGGTCCAGCTTCAACCCCCAAACAGCTTGCAGTTGGATATAAAAGTCAAAGTCAAATACATTTGGTCAAATTGAAAATACCTTTATTTGAAAAGTGTACAATCTAGGACTAAAAAGCAGGTTTAACCTTTTCTACAAGTACTCATTTTTAAAACCTATAACTTTATTAGAAAAAAACGAAATAATAACTCAAATTATCTATGCTGGGTGAGAAGTGGCTAAAACTTAATTGTGTAAGGAGGTCAATTAACCAAAAAGGAAATTTGAGGTACTTGTCCCCCCTCTCCCAGCCTAAAGATTTTCGGGGATCCTCCCCCATCAACTGGCAAGCTATTGAAGTGGTCATAGATTTGTAAAAATTATAACTTTATAAAATCTATTTGGTGTTATCTACTTGATACATTTTTTCGAAAATGATGATATCTTTAAAATATCTTTAAATGGTTCTCGTCTGATTTTAAAAATTGTTCTTAGATCAATGCCTTTATATTTAAAAGCTATTTGATTTATTTTAATCGTATCATATTCGAAAATATAAGAGGAGAATGAATTAAAGCTAGTGGTGGTAAGAGGGGGGGTGAAAATTATCACCCCCAACTAAATTCCCCCTCACCTCCCTGAAGCCCTCCACCCCAGTTAGCCGCCACTTTCTTTTAACAAGTGCGCAATGTAAGTATTCAGACTTGGAGGGAGGAGGTGCTAGAAAGTGTCTACATGTTAAACAAATCCAAAACACTTAATGTAGCCCATTAACTAATCCCTACTATTAATTACCATAAAAACTAATTCTAAATAGCTTCTACAGGTATTTAATATTAATAACAATTCTTTGGCAATGGCCGTTGGAGGGCCATGCCCCTCAAACCCACCCTGAAATATTGGTCTGAATACGGCCTTAACCAAGGCCTTCAAAATTTACCTCCAAGCCATAAAGTTTCACCAGGGGTGTAAAGGTTCCCCATCCCAAACAGTGAAGAAACACCAAGAATGTCCAGTTTCTCCCACAAAACACTGAGTTTACTGTTTCACTCTTGTTGGCGCCTACTGAATCAATCCAGAAACCTCTGATCTTCCCTTACCACCAGTTTCTGATAGGTATTCCTCTCAAATGGCAACATAACTTGTTTTTGCACAATTGTCGTCGAGGTCAACGCTTGATAGCGCTAAGATATCTTGGCAGGTGAAGAAGGGAAGGAGGGGGAAATTTGACACTTCCGGTAGACGACTCAACGACCTTAAAACTTATCTTTAGAGGCCTTTTAAAAATTGAGTTTTGTATGTGTGAGTAATTAGTGAATGTGTGATGTACACTTTCTAAGCATATTTATCAACACATGGCTTAAGAATTAAACTAATTAACTTTGGGTGTCAAAACATAATTGAGGATAAAACCTGTATCGTCTTCATCTACAGTTGGCACCCCTTGGCTACTCGGCTATAAAGGGATTTCCTCCACACACCTCAGGTCACGTAATATAAGACGTCAGGTTCACGATAAAAAGAATTTCCAATTATGTAAAGATCAATGTTATAATCTTGGATGGGTGCACTGGGAATGGTGGTCCACGTGAGATTTATAACTGTGGTTTTCCCATCCTCCTTCTATACTAACGTGAATTAACTTATTTAAAAATTACTCTACTCATCCTATCCCTTTGTTTAAGACACATCCGCATCAGTGGCCAAATTGTATTAAGGCATCGCTTTTACAATATACTAGATTGTCAATGATGGGTAGAACTCTGTTCGAAACCCAGATGGGTATATTAAAAGTGTTTTTTTACCAAGTAGCTTACCACTTTCCCTTCGCGGGAATTTGGGTAAATTTCCTTTAAATTAAGATGAACATTCATCCCAGAAATAAGTATTATGTCTCGTACTAATTTTGTCTTTGATATGTTAGATAGATTAATGGATTTTTAAATGTATCTGGATTAAATTAAAAGAGTTGTTGGATCTGACAGCTTGCGATACTGTTGATCGCTCATAGATGACGATCCCGCACGTCCATCACAGACTCAGCTTTAAACTATGGATAAAGAATTATGATGAGTATGATACAAATCTTGGATAGCTCAGGGGTAGAGCTTTGGTGCGCTGAGCCAAGTGTCCCGGCTTTAATTTTCGTGCCCAGGTATCATTTCTCAACCAATTCAAATTAATTGAGATTGTGGTCCCTTTCATACGGATATTCCCGTGATTACAATGAGTTGCAGCTGGTGATGTGTTTATATTCATTAAAACTAATTTCATAAAATTTGAAAGAATTTTATTTTTTCAAAAAATGTTTGTCAATTTTAGACACATTTGTCACGGTTAAAATTAACCGCAGGATCAAAATTAGAATCATACATTTAGTTTTCAAGAAAATGTATGTATACCGAATTTTGTCGAAATTAGATCATATCTGTCAAGGTTGATAGCCAAGCAAATTTCAGAATTGCAATTGCCTTTGATTTGATGTGAGAAATTCAAAGTATATTAATAATGTGATAAGTGAGTACCGGTAATATGTGTATACCAAGTTTCGGTGAAATAGTATGGCAAGTTAATTGTTAGTTTTCACCACTTCTATTTTATTGTGATCAAAAATATTCTAGAGTAATTTCTATATTTGATAGCCACAATGTATTCATTCAGCGTAGTTAAAACCATAGTGATACTTTCAACATGGTTCATTAATTTACTTTGACCATTCTTGTTCTTCAAAAATTAAATCTTAGTAGGATTAAAAACCAAACCTACGTGTGTCTTGATAAGTACCTAGATGTGTTTCAAATTTTGAAAATATCCTACAAATTATTATTTCAAAAGTTATTTGGGAAACACACAATAGTTATACTTATAAAGTCGGGTTCGATTCCTGTGTCCAGATTGCCACTTTTCAAATATTAATTGAAGGAGTGGCAAGCTAGAGCTTTGTTTTGATTTACTAAACGCGTGTGATATCAGAATAAAAGTATAAGACTGTGTGTTTGTATATAGAATGATTTCCTTTCTTTTTTTTATATATTAAATTCTAAATTTAGTTCACTAATGTTTTTGTACTATGGTAATATATAACAAAAATGTACAATTCTACAAAAAATCATGTATCATTTTAAGCTTCAAAAATTAAAACAACACGCAACATTATAGCATGATCACGTCAACTTGACCCACCCAATGATTTTTTATTTATATCCCCCATGAAATTGTAGCATTAACCCAAATTGTATGTCCAATGACCAGCACTAACGATAGCATTAGGTTATGTTGTTAGTGCTGCACCAGAAGATGGTGGGTGGGATCAAGTTGACGCCAACTTTGCCCCACCCACTAATTTTGTCTTATAACTCCAACTAAAATGTAGCACTAAAGAAATTTTAGATTCAATAATCAGCACTAACGATAGCATTAGGTTGTGTTGTTAGTGAAACAAATAGCCGAAACTATTGTTAATGCATTTTAGTGGGGATAGTCCCTCATAGATAACATATTCTGAAAATTGAAAAATGACACCTGGACACGGGAATCGAACCCGGGACCTTCGGCTTAGTACGCTAATGCTCTTATCACTGAAGCTATCCAGGATTCGTCCCGTACCCATGGTCATTCTTCACTCATAGTTTAAGGCAGAGTCCAAGATGTACGTGCGGAAGTCGTCAGCTTATAAACATGTGATTATCTAAGATCACAGCCACCAGACAACGCACCCATTAGCGACTTGGTAGTTGGCATTTTTGCAGCCATTCGACAATTATATAATTATAGAGGATTGCATTTATTAATGAAACAAATAGCCGAAAATATTGTTAATGCATTTTAGTGGGGATAGTCCCTCATAAATATCATATTCTGAAAATTGAAAAATGACACCTGGACACGGGAATCTAACCCGGGACCTTCGGCTTAGTACGCCAATGCTCTTACCACTGAGCTATCCATGAGTGAAGAATGACCATGGGCACGGGACGAATCCTGGATGGCTCAGTGGTAAGAGCAATGGCGTACTAAGCCGAAGCTCCCGGGTTCGATTCCCGTGTCCAGGTGTCATTTTTCAATTTTCAGAATATGATATGTTGTTAGTGCTACACCGGAAGATGGGAGATGATGCCAGGTTATCGTCAACTTGGCCCCGCCCACACATTTTGGCTTATAACTCCCACAAAAATATAGCACTAACGAAAGAAAATGTGTTCACCAAGCAGCAATAACTTTATGAAGCTTTGCCGTAGGAGGAGGTTGTACTTCCTAGAAATAAGAGATAGTTTCAGAAACCTTCACAAAGAGTAAATAAGTAAATACATGTTTTCTTAGCTTTTAGAATTTGAACTGTTTGAGTGAAATACATTTAACTCCCCATTTAGTCCACAGCCTTAGTCTTTAACTTAGCAATTAAAATAAAAGCGTGTTCTGAATGCGGTCCTTTTGAAAAGTGCATACAATACTACCAACTACAGAGGAGCACTAAATAACTTGTATATTTCTCTGTACAATATTTATCCCCGTCTTGACAGGTATGATGCTGGTGACCTACATTTTACTTCTCGCAAGAGCTTAGTCGAAGTATTTCCTGGCCGCAGATGAAAGGGGGAAACCCAAAATTTCGTAGTTCTTGGAAAGGTCTATGACTTGATGCGAGAATGAGGTCAAGTTGCACAGAAGGTTGGGGACAGAAGGAGTGGTCATCGCTCTGCTATTTATAAACTACCCCGGCCTGAACAGTGAAACAGGAATAGACTGATTGATGTATTCGAGAAGAATGCTAGGTATTTATGTGAGTTTGTGTTAATGTAGTACTAACAATAATAGTTATTGATTTAGCACACACTTTCTAAATACATAGCTAAAACTGAACACCCAAACTTGAACTTTAAAGTGTAGCAAGCACATGGACGAGAATACAACGGTGAACAATAATACCTTAGAACTTGGATGTAAGTACAACAGTAGCAACCAATGATACTGTAGCACTTGGGTGTAGATACAGTGGCAACCAAATGTAACATTTTGATGAAGGTAAAGTGAAAATCAATTATACTGTAACATTTTTATAAAGGTACAATGAAAACCAATCTTATGCCGTAACACTTGGATGAAGGTACAGCTATATTTATTTCCAAGGATATTATGGCACTTGAATGTAGGTACAGCTACAAACAATGACGCTGCAGCACGTGGATAGAGCTACAATGATAACCAATTATGTTATAGCACCTGTATCAAGGTACAGTGACCACTAGTGATTCTGTAGCACTTGGTTGAAGGTACAATGATAACCAATTATGTTGTAGCACCTGTATCAAGGTACAGTGACCACTAGTGATTCTGTAGCACTTGGTTGAAGGTACAATGATAACTAATTATGTTGTAGCACCTGTATCAAGGTACAGTGACCACTAGTGATTCTGTAGCACTTGGTTGAAGGTACAATGATAACCAATTATGTTGTAGCACCTGTATCAAGGTACAGTGACCACTAGTGATTCTGTAGCACTTGGTTGAAGGTACAATGATAACCAATTATGTCGTAACACTTGTGTGAAGGTACAGTGACAACCAATTAAACTGTAGTATCTACAACTAGTTGTAGTACAGTGCCAACCAACGCTACTGTTGCACTTTGAAAGATACAGTGACAACCAATAATGTTGCAGCACTTGAATTAAAATGAATAGCCCATTTCACGGTTTACCAGCCTAGATATTAGATACATGATTACTGTTGGGCAAAAAATTGTGTCAAAGTACGTATTTTTTACCCGCATCAGTAGTGAAATTGATAACACCAAGATATTGTTTGTCTTTTTAAATTTATCGATATTAAAAAAATTCTGTAGGACTATCATTTAAAAAATTGGTAAAATGGCTTCACTAGTCTTACACTGTTTTACAATGAAAATATTAAGCAACCACACCAATCTGTTATGAATGGTTTTCCGTTAGTTGAGACTGTATTTTGAAGCCTTAGATAATAGTAGAATCTATATATGTACAATTATATTATTTTTAAATAAAAAAAACTATAGAAACAATCCCAATTTTGGTGTCGCCGAGTGGAGAATTCAGAAAACCTCACTTCAATGCGATTTCTGGTATTATCTTAATCGTGTGCCTAATATCCGGATTAATCTTGGTGAGATGGGCTCTTGAGCACATATTGTATTTACACTGCGATATTTATAGGAATGACAGTTATGAAGCATCGAAATCCTTCGAGCAGTCCTGATTGTAGCTCAGAATGTTTTGTTGTGAGTCTTGTTAAATAAAAAGTTATTTGTTTTAGAGATATTGACTTTACTTTGAACTCAAAAGTGTGATATTTTGCTTGAAACGTCCTTGAAAAAGAGCTAATCTCATATTTTCACGATTATTTTTTTAAAATTATAAATCTTCAATTGTAAGGTTTTTAATAATAATAATAATAATAATAATAATAATACATGCATAGAGTTATGTCAACAACTTTCGCCTCCATTTTGGTGTAAGCCATGCTAGGAAATTTAAAAAACTTCTTAATAATTTAGGATTTCTGAACGTCTACAACGCGTCTCAGCGTTCCGGTAGGCGACCCCCTTTCGTCAATTAGTACGACATATACTGATATAATGTATATGTTTAGAAAATATATTTTAGAAAACTCGACTATTATATTTTTTAAATGTGAGCTAAAAGATGGTTAGCTAAGATTGGCATGGTCTTATCAAGTTTGTTTATTGTTGTTAGTTCCAAAATTACATCCTTCAGGACTCACAAATAAAAATAAATGGACATCCTATCACAACACATTGAAAGATTATTTTAGCATCAATGACCAATCAAAAACAACATCCAGAATGTGTGTTCCTGTTCCGGAAATAATCGTATCAAACGTTATTTTTTTAAATATATAAGTACATATAAGTACATATATATAAGTATATACTAATAAATCCGCGCCGAAATGTAACAGGAAGTTTTGCGTGGCTTGGTATGACGTGTCGAGTTCACGGTTCACGCCTTCCTCCCTACCCCCTTCTTCCCCCCTCCCCCACATTTACAAACCCCTAGTTCCTGACCATCATCAAGCCTCGCTATTCCGAATAAGATCGACGTATCTGAATGCACGAGCCAACCAAACTGCGAGCCTCTGACTGACAAACACACATGAATAATTCTTCACACACAGACGTGTGTGTACAGAGGGTTGTTTATCTGTCTTCTGATAATGAGCCGAGTGTGGAGTTTGGAAAGATCGCATGTTCTCCCCCAAGTAAACAGGAAGGGGGTCAAACTCCACCGGGTAATTTGTATGAGCGCGGTCGGTGAGATCAACGCGAGGGTAGAACACAGGCTCTCAAGAGACTGCTTGACGACAACAGATAACTCATTCGGGAGATTAGAGAGAGTTAACTACTCAATGGCAGCCTGAACTCGTTTACTCACTCGCTCATCTCTCAAAATATGTGGCACTTTAAATTATCTCTGAGAACACACTCGAATTGGTTCAAATCCCCTACAGGTACCACTGGAAAGTGATTTCCAAAATGTGAGATTTACTGTAGTATTACTGGCGTTTCTCTGGGCGAATACAAGCTCAGCTCACATTCACATTCCTCATCCTATGTCCTTAAATAAACGTATAGCCCGAAGGGTAGGGGGGAAACTCCACTGAGTTTAGTAGGTGTAAATTAAATACCCCAACTAATTACCTTGATAAAAAGTGAATGTCAAGCTCTCTCAAACACTTTCCTCACTTAAAACAATGCAAAGTAAAGTTTTCCGACGGTGACGTCATCACCACTACCATGTGTTCTGCCTGGAGGCTACCTATACAGGGACAGAGAACCATCGCGGGAAAATGTTCAAGTTGAAGGTCATGAGTCTGAGCTCTGCAAGCCGTGCTCCTCATGATCACAAACTGTACCGTCCAATGACAGCATCGGAGCTGTTAAGTGATAATTGTCTGAAACTAACAAGCATTGTAGTTCTAGTGCTATGAATAAGAATAGATGGTCGTAAAGAACTAACAAATACGGACGTTCTAGTGCAATGATGAAGGATTGACATTCGTCATAAACTAAGACGTACTGTAGTTCTAGTGCAATCATGAAGGTTTGGCATTCGTCATAAACTAAGACTACTTTAGTTCTAGTTATATGAATAAGAACGTATTATCTTAAAGAACTAACAAGTATACCTTCTAGTTCTATGAAGCGAGATTGATAATTATTATGAATTAACAACAGGGATTGTAGTTCTGGTACAAAATATGAAACCTATTTCTATTTTTAGATAAAACAATGCATTCAGTTTTTACTACTTTTATTTGATCTACCAACAATAGAAATTATCTTTAGCCGCCAGGTTAGGTTAGGTTAGGTTGGATTAATTTAAATAACTTTGGTAAGGTTTTATTTATTATCTTCGGCTACATATTTTAGCTCATAAGAAAAGGTTTCTGAATTAATATAATAAAAGATACCGATGTAAAAAGGTTCTACTTCCGTATAAATGATAATTATAATAATTACAATACTGATACGATGGTATTAATTACCCGCTCCCCAAATTAACGAAACAAGTTACTCAGTACTGGTTATTTTCTGCATTAGATAAGCCACGCACGTTGTTTACTTTCACAGATAAAAGTTGCTTAACATTCAAGAACAACATTGATAACTATTTCCAGTCTTGGCTAGTATCCCAATTAAATAATTACATAGGATACTGACAGGATCGGATGCACGGATAGTGTGCCTTTGAATTCTGGTAGACAAGATTATCAGCTGCATGAATAATGTGCCTGACTTTGACCTGAGAAACAATATTAGCTTCATGGTTAATGTGCCAAACTATAGCCTGTGAAAATATTAGCTGCATGGATAATGTGCCTGACTCTAGCCTGTGAGAATATTAAGTGCATGGATAATGTGCTTGACTTTACCTCAAGAGACAATATTAGCTGTATGGATAATGTGCTAGACTGCTTGTCTGAGAGACAACATTAGATGCATAATGTCCCTGACTCTAACCTGAGACAAAAAGTAAGCTGTATGCCTGGAGGAGTTGACTATTATTTGTGAGACTGGTTTATCTGCATGATCTGTGTGCCTACCTTTGACTCATTAGGTAGGTGTTCAATATCAACCACTGTTAATTTTTTAATGTAGTTTTCAACCCTCTCCCCAATCAATGTTAGTATAGTTTTAACTTTTACCTATCCACCTATCTTTCCAATCCTCCAGAAAACTACAGTAGGATTTATTGTTACTTTAAAACGATCCATTTTATTTGCATATTATTGAATCCAAGACCAGAACTTCTAAAGAGGTTTAGTGAAGTTGAGTATTTTAATAATACACTACATTAAAACTATATATCTAAGTTAATAATGTATAAATATTCATCCAGATGAGCTAAGCCTTTAGGGATGCTCAGATATACATAAAATACGACACTTTTCCTAAAATAACGCTCACTGTAGTTCTTTGGAATGGTCCATCCTTTAATCAGTGTAGAGATTGTTTTGACGACAGTTTAAGGTGGGGATGTAGAGAACGCGAAAAAAAGGCCAATGTTTTTTTCAGTTCTTGTACCAAAAAATTTGTTGGCCAAAATAAATAAAATATTGCTTCAGTACAAAAAAAGAGTTCACCGTGTGAAGAAAATTAAGCAATATTTGATTTATTTCGAACAAAAATTTTTTTTTTATAAAAACTGCGAAAACGCTTATCTTTTCTCACGTCCCCCACATACCCACTTTAATTGGAATTCTTCAGCTAGTGCATTCGGTGCTATCAATCCCACAAGCTTCCTCCTGAATATTTCATCCTCCAAGGGTTTTAATTTGAATCCACGGTTTCATGCTCTGAGAAGGTTCAAAGTGTTAGTCTGGTCACAGATGTAACCAGCAGGCTGCAAGTTCTAACTCCCCAGGGGTTGTTTTTATAACGATTCTCTCAACACAAACTAATTAAGGTTTCCTCAACAGAATGATGAGTGACGTGAGTAATTAAGATGTAACTGTACCGGCATAACTACCTGGCGAGGAAATGCGAAATTAATGAAAGAATAAATACAAACAATATACTCTGAAGATAATATGTTTAGGAGCCAACCTCCCGGTTTCACCAAATATACTACCCGTCATCGTGGTTGAGTGGTCTGTGAGTCTAGGTGGTACCAGCATTCGTCTCGAGGGAGTGCTGGAAACCCATAGCAGGTATGAATCTAGCACTGGGTCTTCCAACTTCTAAAAACTTGCTTAGTTCGATTCGCTTAAGGAGGGTCGGAATGGAACGTGAGTTGAGGAACCTAGTTTTGTATTTTTCATCATTTAAAACATTTTTGGCCCAAATAAATTAAATATTAATTCAATAGGTATATTTAGTTTGGATTGTCTATGTACAATTCTTGAATATTGGTAATGGGTATTGCCGAATTTTAACAAAACTTTTACATTCACTTTAAAAAAAGCTATGTTCGAATGCCAGAACTGCTGAGAGTACAAGATGTAAAGAATTAAATTAAACGTATTTGTTGGATCAATATTTTATCTATTTCATCCAAAAAAATATTTTAAATATAAATATTGTAAAAATACTTACCTTAATTGGGGTTGAAGGAGACGTTAGAAATGGTTAGTGTTTTTTTAAGTTTTTGGATAAAAACTTTTTTTGGTCAAAATAAATAAAATATTGCTTCAGTACAAATATAGAGTTTACTTTTCATCCCACGGTGATATCAACAGTTCTTGAATATCTGTCGAGGGTGACCTGGAATTTGATTACAGCTTTGTCTCTTGATTTGAAAGTTTTCTCATATAACTCAGGTATGGTCATGACTAAGAGATATTCAACCATTACTGTTGATGTCACCATGCGAAGAAAATTATACTCTCTATTTGTACGGAAGCAATATTTTTTTAATTTTGGCCCAAAAAAAATTTTTACTATAAAAAATGCTAAAACACTAACCTTTTCTCACGTTCTTTAACTCCCCACCTTAATGTTATCGGGTAAATGTGTTGTGTTGATGAGCAACCTGTTTTCCTGCAAGTCGTAGTAGTAATAAACGAAGTAGTAGTAGTAGAGTCCTTGACATTGAACCGTGTAACAAACATTACCCCTCAGAGGCCTCTGTTAGGAGACAACCAGTGGTACTTCCTGTCCTGGACACTGGCAACTGGACAAGGACAACCGACTGAAATAATCAGATCTTGTGGTTGTTCAACTGCTTATTTTTTGGACAAAAACTGGTGGATAACTCACCAACAAGGTTCGAGTCACGGATGGTGTGCTCTACTTTCAAACGTTAAGCCGTAGTTAAATCTTGAGCGCGTAAATTGAGGTTGAGTTTTTTGTTTAAAAAAGGGTGGTTCTCCGTTTATCTATAAATATAAAATTTCTTACATAATTCCTTTGGCCTATCCAACCTATATTTGGTCACATCCTTGTGTTACAGATTACAGTACATATCATTTAGGGTCATAAGTTACAACACCTCATTAAAAATCTAAAAATAAAAAATTATATCATTTACAACCCTAGAAACTTTGCGTCTGGTTCACTTCACCTCCGGCTCACAATTAACAATGGACGTGCCCTAAACTCTGACCAGCGCTACAATTATTTGTGTCCTTTTTTTACAATTCGTTGTTCTCTTTATGGATTGTAAATCAACAGGAGATACCTTTCCGAACTGGCAATAAAAAAAATGTTTGTTTGGAAGAACTAAAAATAGATAGAAGAGGGAAAAAAGTAATCCTTTCACCGAGAGAAAGGATAAAATAAAAAATAGATTTCTCACATTGTTTATTAGACAAAATAAAAGTAATGAAAATTTATTTTCAGTATTTTTGTTATTTTTAGGTAGATACATTTAACAGTCCACGGGCTATATCAGTGATGGGCTACACATTTTTTATGTAGCCACAGAAGTGAAATTTGTCACATTATGTAAAAATTGAGGAATTAGGTTGCTCTATAGAACATTTAAAACAACACACACTGCTTGAACAAGTGTATCCAAAACATCTATACTTTGACTGCTCAGCTATAACTGCCTTAGACACAAACTATTAAAATTATTCGGATTGAAATTGCAAGACAATTTAATGTGAAATTTGACCATACTTTGTATTACCAGTAGAGCTAACGCTGGCTGAGTATCTTAACTCAACGACAGCTTAACTCCACCTAAAAATTGATATAAACAGTTCTAAATCTATATTTTGACTAGATGAATCCCATCGTAGAGAACGTCGATTCACACATCCCGTGGGTAATAACTTAGAAATGCCAATTTCAAAGTTGAAAGATTGTTGTCAGTCAGAATAGATTTCCACATATCTGTGACTGAAGACCTCTGGTAAATTTTTAAATATTCTAGACTGCGAAAAGAAAGCAAATCATCTTCAAACCCGTGCTTGTTCAAAGACAAAAGGGTGGAAATTTGTTTGCTTGAATTAATTTGTAATGTAAAAGTGTAATGGATCACACAGGAATTTAAATGCTAATTGGAAGTCATTGAAATGATAGAAAAGGCGATTCAAATTTCTGGGACAAGTTTTTCATCCAGTTTATGTAGAGTTGCTGCTTCACGTCCTCATTTATTCCTCCCTGATATGAAGGAAATATCAAGTTACAACTAACACAAGCCATCAGGAAAGAGTTTATTTTACTATAAATCTGGCACTTTCAAATTCGTCACACTCTTACGGCCAATTCGCCATTTGTGGCGACTTGTGACAGGGTTTTACACCTTGGGGCTATATATTTTATGGCATAATGATTACAGTAGATCCTAAAAATATAGTCAGTCGTTTCCCAATTGATAAATCTCTGCTTGAATCTTAAAAATGAAGTATGATCTAAGCTCTCTTGACATGCGCAGTGAGGACAGCTCAACTTGAGCGCGCTCCACCACGGCAGTACCCAACATGACGATAGCACGTATACGATAATTTCGTTCAGATATGTTAAACAATTGACATTGATTAACGGATCTTTCACGGACAACGCAAAAACATACTTTGAAAGCAAATTGCTCGTCACTTTTAAATACTACAAAATAACTCAGATTATTAGTTGGCCTGATTAAAAGTGTTTTCCATTACTTCTTTCCCACACACCGATGGGCATGTGGACTAAGGCGTCCATCGTGTATTACTGTTGTTGGCAGACAGATTAGGATTCAATTGCCGAGTGAGTGTACTGTGTATGTTTTTACCTGAATGCTTTCTTACTCAGGTGTTGGCACTTTTACATTAAAATCTACCTTCCTCAATTCTACCACGCTAAGGTGGGATATTAAGAAGCGGATCACATGCACACAAAAAGTTTATAATAGATTCTACGACATAGCAAAGTGTTTTTTTAATCTCACAAGGCAGAGTAAGGAGATGCATAATTCACCGTACACACGGGATACGTTTCAGTACTTAATTCCTTACAATACAACAGCTATTACCATGTGCACAATCAACTAACATGGCGACTATTAGCAAAACAAGTAGCTATCATGGAAATTGGTACGTGATTTGGTGGTTACACAGCTCATAATGTTCAGTGATGTTTCAAGTACAGACGCATGCGCAGAAGAGATATTATTAGTTTAGAAACTAAACACTACCCTGCCTTTCAAACAAAGGTAAAATTAAACTTAAGAAAGAAAGTTTGAAGGAAGTGATTTCAGTTGGGAAAAAAAGTGTATTCAATTAAAATAAGTTGCACAATTGTTTCAAACTCTACATTAGGTCAAATTTTGTATGCATACGAACACAAACAATTCTCTGAACAAAAAAAACACCTGTTGGTTGCACTAACTATTTCCAAAACAAGGAGGAAAACAATGCTAATCTAAATTCGTGTCGTATTTTTAATAGTAGATAACTTGACGGAAATTTTATGGTAGTTGACATAATTGTTTCATTACAAGACTTAGTGTATCTACTAAATTAAGTATGAAAACGTTGCCAATATGTATGGTGAATAAAAGTATTTGCATCCTTGAGCAAATTTTAATGTTTCCTTTTTTGCCAAGCTCGGACTACCAAAGACGCCGCACACCACGTTTGCGTGAGCAACTTGAGGAATATACCAGAAGAACGGGACAAAAAAATAATAATACTAAAACAACAACAAAAAACCTAGAACGAAATAATGAAGGCGCTATTACAGAGGAAGAAGAAGAAAGAAGGTAGCAGCAGTTTAGAGAAGTATGGTCAAGCCCTCGGATTGGTCGAACCGCTAGTCCCTGATCTTGGCAATGGTTAGTACCCCTCCCCTACCTTATCTTCCCCCACCCACCATCCAGCCACAAGGCAAGCACCGCTGCGGCTCTGTCGGAAGGACACGAACAAACGGTTTCCTTCAGTCGGTGAGTTGGACGCAACGGTGTAACACGTGCCTAAGGAAACTTTATCGTAACAAACAAAAAAACAACTTTTTTTTAGCTGTGAACATCAAAATATCCCGGAATATAAGTGGTCAAAGAACATCGCAATTATGGATATCTCTTACGTTTTTAAAGCTAGACAATGTTTTAACCACGAACTGTGCTAAAAAGAAGAGGGGGAAGATTTGTTTTAGCTGTGATTGAAAAAATGAATTGGAAAATTCCTTCATTCTTACATATTGACGTTCGATATTCGTTATGTATAAAACAATGATCGTCTGTTAAATAGAAACACAAGTGCCGATCATTTAAGTGTCTTCAGTAAAAATACATTTGTTTTACTGTGAGGAGTGTTTTAATTTTCATATCAACAAGACTAAAAGAGTGAACCAAGTGTATTTAATTCCTGGTAAAAAGAACCGCCAGTCACTCGTCACCAGAGTGAGTGCGTGTGTCAGCGAGTCACCAACATGCCTAAGATCTTCCTGATCAAGAACCGCCTGCACCTTCAGCAGCAGAAGTTGCTGGAGGCGCAGAAACGCTCGTCGGAGGATTCACTCACCCCTCCCGGGTCACCCTTGTCTGGGGGATGTCAGCCGCTCTCACTCATCGTCAACAAGAGCTCAGGTAAGACCTCCACCCCCTCAATGAAAGGGTTGTCGGCTCTCTTTTTTTATATCTTCCTTCTACTTCTTTCACACACAAAGAACCGTGTTGGTTTTTATCTGTGTGTGCATCTCTGGTTGGTACCCTTAGCAACGGGAAGGTAAAATACAACTCCAACTGCGCTATAGTTATTTTTATGTTAGAATATCAATGTGAGTCTTATAAACCCTTGTTATAAAATCACGCCTCTTTAAAACTAAACCTCTGACAAGACATCTTGTGAATGTGGGGAATGCCAGGCCTCCACCGTGGTTCGGATTCCACGTTAAACTGTAGGTCCTCCATTTCATCTCACAATCACCCTACCATTACACATTAGCGTAAGTGCGTATAACCCGAACGGGTAGTAAGACGNGGTCCTCCATTTAATCTCACAATCACCCTACCATTACACATTAGCGTAAGTGCGTATAACCCGAACGGGTAGTAAGACGCGGTGCTAATAATAATAATAATAATAATAATAATAATAATAATAATAATTTAAAACTAACATAACTTAAGACAGTCTCACTAAATTCTTAAGCACCAGGAATATGCCTGGTTAAAATAACAGGACGAACACGCACACATCTACACCGGTGAGCACGCAAATACGTCAGTCCCATCTTGTGTGGTTTGCCGGTGACAGGTTGGGACCTAGAATCCTGACCAGGGGTGTACTGAGGTTTATTTTATGGTTTTCCACTCTGAGGTTAAACTTGCTCTAAATTCTAAATTCCTCACCCCCACCCTAATAGTTTAAATATGTGGATAACATGGACGGGTAGTGAAATGCATTGTAGAACCAGAATTACTTAAAAGTCCTCGACCACTAGTCGGTCTCTCAAACCACTCAGCCACGGTAACCAGGTGCACTGGTGGGCTGGAGGGTAGTGACGGGGTGTTCTCATGTGTATGGTATCACTTTGATTTTCTTTACTACTTTCAAAACTAATGGGTGTGCAGTTTCTTTAATGTCTAGACTATATTCGGATATTCGGGGATGGCTCGCATCGGGGGCGGGATTTTTTTCTCTATATGAAAAAATTGTTATAAATGTCATGTTTTATAGCACTTATATACTAAATATAAGTAAATTTTTTATTATAGAAAAACAAATATTATGAAGGGAAAAAAACTCTTAGATTGTTAAAATGTTTCTTATAAAACTCAACCTAATTCACCTGATAACATTCTGCCATATTGCGCAACAATGTGCGGTCATAGTTAATTAAATGGTGAAAAATTAAAAAAGTAAATACTTTAATAGTGACAGCTGATAATTTTGTACGCAGATATCTGCCCAGTTACTATTTAAAGGTAACTGATCCATGCTTGTTTCAGTAGGAGTTATGGTTTCAAAAAACACATAATATGACTCTAGTTTACATATTTATAAATTAAAATATGGTGTCCAGAGACCTGGAAAACAGGGATAAATCAGAGAATCCACTTGGTCAGGGAAAAGTCAGAGAATTTGATCAAATTTTTGAAATTTTCCCTGACCAAAGGGATTCCCTGACTTTTCCCCCTTTTCCAGGTCGCTGGATACCCGGTTTTATTAGTTATTTGTGTTGCACATAGTCGCCATGATAGTTTGTCGTACACACAACAATAGTTGTCTTGTACTGAATTTAGTACGGAAGCATTGCTCGTCTGTATGGGTATTAGCTTGAAGAACATTGAGATAAGATACATTAATATGATTAATAAATTACTGAATGAAATACGTAAACGTTGCTAGTATGTACAGGAATAGTATGATGTCAACTAGTCAGCGCGCTGTAACCAGTGTATATTCCATTCACCGCAGGAATTGACTTCTTAAAGGCCTTTTTCCCTACCATAAATCTACTATATAGTAGGATATTGGTAGGAAAAAAGACCTTTCAGAGAGTAATTCCTACAGTGAATGGAATATATGGTTGTGTACCTGTCATTAAAATTTCAACACTTGCAGGATAGCAGGTAGTTATAGAGAGAGGGTTGTTCCATTATTTCCCCTTCCTATGTGAAAGGGGGTAAGGTCAGGTTTTACTGGTGAGGGTAAACCGGACATTGTAAAATAGGTAGGTTCATTAATACCAAGGGGGGGACTGATTGAAGAGTCTGGTTCATCCTATTGGGCAAGCAGAATGTATCTTTAAAGACTTCCATTTATTTTGGTCTTGATAAATTGGGGTTCTTAGGTTAAGTCTAGAGGCTACCAACTCAGTTCTTAATAATACTAGTTTTATTTTCTGTAAGAAACAAACGCTTAAGGCTCCAAAATACTTAATCCACACACTGCAGTATTTCACATGCGCATAGAAGTTCTAAAACTTTTATATCATTAAAACAATCCTCAACTATCTTATAATGTTCTGTTGTGAGTTTGTTTAAAATATATTTATTTGTTCGGGCAAGGCTGAGTTTATCTTCTTTCAATTCTTTCCCCCTCTAATTCTAAGGACTGTAACATTTAGCGTCAAGAGTTTATGGTTTAAAAAATGATTAATACATTTCACTTTCATTTTAGTGTGAATCTTAATAAAATAAGTCCTTTTTAAATTACGTGAGATTTTTAAATATCTGCAACGCGTCTTGATTCTCCAGTAGGCTGCCTCCTTAATTTGATATTGTCTTGCTTTTCAACCACTGGTGTTTCCACAGTGATTTATTTTGGTCATACTTAAAAATTGGAACTTTAACTTTTGAAATGTGTATTAGCCTGTAGGTAGCCTTTTTATTCGTGTTTTTAAATAGTTCATGCGAATTACCAGTATTAATAACCAAATGATGACAGATTAAACAACTGGTAAAGTGGTCATCATTAATTACACAATTTTGTGTAAAGTTGTCACTATAGATCGCCCTCCTATTAGCTTCACTCTTTTAGAAGATATAAATAGAAATTAAGATAAGACAAAATGTTAATGTCTCAAAATATACTATAGCACTGTAAAATTGGTACCACCTGTCAAAGAAAGGCGTATGGAGACATAAAAGTCGATCCGGTAAAGTTTATAACTGGTATCTAAGTGCTAATACAAGTTGAACAGACAATAGCTGTGACTGCTAGAAGCTCTAATATATATTTAACGCTCTCACGTGACCATATAAACTCTTATTATAAGTGATCCTGAACACATACGAGGCTTTATGGTTCAGTGATTGAGCGTTGGTATGTTTGGAATCTTGGGTTTTAGTCCCGTGTATACATTGACTTTTCCAACTAAATAACTATAACTTGGCATTGAGTCAGGATCAAACCAGGGCAAGGTTAGTAAGCAGTAGCTGGGTTCTCTTGGCCATGGCAGGTGACCCTGCATATGTAGGACTCTATTAACCGGTATAAACATATGAGTGGTTAACACATTGGATGCGCACCCCTTCCCCCCATTCTCTCATAACACGTGAATGATGGTGCAGTTCCGTACAAACAACACCCTCCTCATTTTTAGTTAGGGTTGAATTTAGCCCTATTTTATTTTTTACAAAAGGGGCCTTTCGTAAAATACAAACATACTTTTTTCGGTCAACATTAGTACAGTTCTGTGTTATTTTGTATAATCTATTAAAAGAGACAGCTACAGATCATATGACTGACGTATGAATGCATGAAAGTAGATCTAGTAGTTTTATAGCTGTCAGATAAGGTTATTTCTATAAAAAATTAACTAGTCTTCCTTCCTATCCCTGCAAGTCAGTGGTATATAGACAATCTAGCATAGGAATGGTCTGACAGTAAAAGTTACCACATCTACTCTCACGTATCCATTTGCCAAACCATATGATCTTCAAAACCATGTGTTGATTTGTTCTAACTTTAGGCGGCCAAAGCTTTCACCACATACAATCTAACTTTTTAAGCGTTTTTACAATATTGAAACACGAACTTATGAAAATAGTTGTTTTGATGTTTCTTTTTTTTTTGTGGAAGCAGTGTTTGTAGTTCAATTAACATTTCTTAGCAAACCAAAGCATCTAAAAATTTGCCTTCCCTTCATAAATTATGATGGTGAACCGAATGAAATGAGGGCGGTTGATGTCATACAAACCGTATTTGGCTGTTTTCATACGCATGTGTTTATCCAATAAAACATTTGATTGTTAATCTAGTATTACAGGAGAAATAATTCAATCATTAGTAACTTTCAAGTAATGTTTGCAATAAAAATGTTCTGAAAGCTGTCAGTTACCACAACTCCTACGCAGGATAGCCTCTAGGTGTATGCTGTACCAACCCTTGTCTGCCACCTAGCGGACAGGTGATGAGGTAACGTAATCCTCGACTAGTTTATGATCCCTCCATGCATATCATTATGTGAGGCTGGCTAGGAACCTGTTCCTTCCTAGTCTACACCTGCACTCTCGTCCACTGCGACTGGTGCGTAGCAAGGGTGTACAGGCATGGTGGCTATAGACAGGGAAAAGGCTGTGGAAATGTTCGATGTCAAGGAGAACAGGCCAATGTCAGGGAATGTAATATAAAAATAAGGAAGAGTCAGGGAATTTTTATACTCAACTAAATATTTCAATAAAAGGAGAGATTTGGTTTCTCGATGTTAACAAAATGCTTTGTATATATGAGTAATAATTATTTTCAACCTTTTTATCAACTCATAGCACACATAACAAGAAGCTAAAATTGTCAAGGGACACTATCAATTTTTAAGAAATAATTCAAACATTTATCACCAAACATTCAAATAGTTATCATCAAAAAGTGTATTGGTATAGTGTTTAAAAAATTAATGAGCTAAAATATAATAAATTGTGTCATTAAAAAGAAGGAATTGTATTTAACTGCTAAAACAATTTTTCTCGCTTTTTTTTTCTTCGCCCAAACTCCTGTGACACGAGTTTAAAAACACTGGTAAAGATAGTTATGGCATTCTACTAACATGGGATGGTTGTAGAGGGTTTGTTTTACAACTGGGTGACACAAGTCCACAAGTAATACAGTAGTTCCATGACTTCTTTGGTGATGACTGACAGCTCACAGCTAACAGTTGACGGCTTTGAAAAGCTACCAGACAAAATTATGTATCCCTACGCCGAACTATACGCCGAACCATATGATCTGCAAAAACATGTGTTTAGCAGTTGTCACTTCTGATAGTTAAAATTTAGGTATGTACCTAAATGTTGACGGTCAGAAGTCAGCTGTAAGCTGTCAGTCAGCACCAAAGAAGCCATGGGGCTACTGTACCTAGAACTCTAAATATAGCAAAAATAACTTTTAATAATATTTATATTTAATAGTCGCTAGGTTTGTTTTCGAAAATATGTGATGAAATAAACAGAAAAACTATCAATCGACAAGAAAAACAGTAAACATTTGTTAGGTCGGGAATTTTTATAATTGTTGTCTGGAAAACATGGGAAAGTTTGGAAATTTTATGATAAATGTTTTGTGGCCATCCTGACAGGAAATGAACTAGAATGTACAGTGGACTCTTTTTTACCCTTTTAGGTATCAGCCTTACCTTGACGAATTACACTAAAACTATCTTATAAGTTGTAGCCTACTATAGCGGAATAAATCAAGTTAATAAAACAACATTCATTCAAATATAATATTCACAGTTGAACACGAAATCAATAGCTGTATCAACTATTTAGACATTTCTATCTCTAAAAATAACCAGAACAATTTCGAGTACAAAATTTTTCGCAAGCCAACACACACTGATGTGATTATTCCTAAAGATTCTAACCATCCTTTAATTCACAAAAAAGCTGCCTTTAATAGCCTTATTTACAGATTGCTCCACATACCCTTAAACAGAAAAAACTTCAAGGATGAACTCAACACTATTAAACAACTAGCCACCTCTAATGGTTACTCACACTCCTTTGTATATCGTATTCTTCAAAAACAAAAAGCCCAACTGAACAATAGATGCACTTTAAACAATTCTAATACCCCCTCTACTAACAAAACCAAATGGATTAAATTCAACTTCACTGGAAAAGAAATCTATAAAATCACCAACATTTTCAAAAAACATAAACTGAGAATAGCTTTCAGAACCAACAACAACATCAAAAAATTTGTGAACAACTCCAATCTCAATAGCACCAGCCAATACAATAAAAGTGGCATTTACCAACTCACATGTGAATGCAATAGTGTTTACATTGGTCAATCGGGCAGACGAATTTCAACTAGGTTTTCCGAGCACTTAAGCGACTTCAAATATGATAGAAATAAATCTAAATTCTCCGAACACCTAAAACAATCCGGCCATCAGCCCACACCCATGAATGAATGTATGAAACTTCTTCACAGTTCGTCCAAAGGCACCACTATGAACACCGCTGAGAACATTTTCATCCAGACTGCTTTGCTCAACAACAAAACTGTTTTAAACGAACAGACTAACTTTGAAAACCAAACCCTTATTAACACCATTAGAAAACTTCCACAACATACCAAACTCAAATTTTCATCCTAACTGTTCCAGCCCTTCCATCCATCGTAGTCTATGACCTGTTCGGGCCAGAGTCGAGAAGATTTAGTACCTTTTTCTATCCTATATTATCATTTCTTTCTCTCTTCCTAAGCCTGTTTCAATTTCTAATTTATTATATTATACCTCCTTTTATTTATACATCTATCTATTTGATTGTCACTTCCATACATCTTGTTTAATCATACACTTCCCCCCCGTTTATACATTTGCCTATTATCTTTGGCTTTCTAGAAAAGACCTCTTAGTTTACATTTGCACATCTTTTTGCAATTTAATTTAGTTCTATTCGACTCGTCGTAGTCGGAACTCATTTCAGGATTCTTTTTTAGGTAAATATGCTATTTCATTTTTATAGTCATAACTTTCAAGTTTCAAGTTTCATCTTATATATTCATTTAACTTCTTTTTCCTTACATTGGCTAACATTGTGTGTTGCCACGACTTACGTTGAATCTTTTTTCTCATATAGACCTGAGGATGGTGCCATCGCAGCGCCGAAACATGTCGATATTCTCACAGCAGATTTAAAAGGAACAAGGGAATCAAACTTTTTTCAGATAAGAATAGAATTCAACTTTATTCTACTAATTCTTTATATCTTCATATCATTTGTATTAATTCTAATTTATAAACATATTTACATCTTTTTTACACCTTATTATATTTTCCTCTAATGTTCTTTAATCTTTGGACTTCTGTCTCGTACAATTTGTAGTATTAAATTTGTGAACTCATAAGTTTCCTGAAAGACAAGATCAATCAAATTACATGTTTCATTAACATAATTTGCATCATTCTCAAAACCTTTTTTACTATCTTTAATTAAGTTAACTAACTTCAGTGTTTTCGTTTAATACTATATTGCTCTTATTGACTATTTGACTTATGTCTTAATATTTATATCATGATGTTTTTTAGTCTGATTGTGTAATGTTTCTGTGACTCACATTTTTTAATATGTATGTTAAAGTGTATAGTATTATAATGTAATTTTATACAAGTGTTTTATCACAATCACTCTAAATATACACTCTTTCTGACAAGTTAACTTAATATTATCTCTCAACGCATTTCCCAATTTAACTTCTTTGTTTGCGTCAATCCTCCTTTTTTGTTGATTCTATTTTTATCAAATCTGTAAATCAAGTTAAGCTTGATACCCTAAAGGGTATACGAAGGGTACCAATCACTTGTTTCCCGAGCTAATAAGTAAGTTTATAGGGATTAAAGCTTTTGCTCATGATGCCATCAGTCTTAGCTTTTGAGCTATTTTAGCAGCGCTGCTTGGCGATACAATGATTTAAGGTGGAATGGAATGGTACACTAGAAAAGGCAAGTGTTTTTGTGTTGTTGTTTTTTAATGGTAAAACACTTTTTTTGCTAAAATAAATCAAATATTGCTCCAGTACAAACATAGAGTATAATTTTCTTCACACGGTGATATCAACAGTTCCTGAATATCCATCATAAGCCTAGCGTCATTAGATGAGAAACTTTTTTAATGAAAAGAAAAAGTTTTCATTAAATTTCATGACACCCTTGACAAATATTCAAGAAATTTTGAGGTCACCCCGTGAAGAAAATTAAACTATATGTTTGTACTAGAGCAATATTGTATTTATTTTGGACAAAAAAATGTTTTGTCATAAAAACTGAGAAAACACTGGTCTTTTCTCGCGTCTCCTTCCATTACGCCTTAAATGGATGATTTTCCACGGGTGGCAGAAATACGTGAGAATGTATTAGAAAATTTCTACCAACAATACTTGGAGGGTCGAGATGTGGTGTTGTTGATTAGAGCGAAAGAGATTCTACCGACAGTCTAGGATTCAAGGTCATAATGTACAATTCTCCAAAGTATTATACTGGCATGCGAAAATACTTGAAAAATGTGTTATAGTAGTTTTTTTAATTCGTAAAATGATTCTACTGACGTGCGAAAATACTTGGAAAATTTTTGTAGTCCTTCCTTATTTGGTTAAATGATTTTAATGGCATGCGAAAACATTTTTAAAACGTAATTTACTATTTCCCTTTTTCTTTAAGTAACTAAACAGCCCTGTTTCTAGTTTTGTGACCCTAATAATGGTGGCACCATTTTTTTTGAAACTAAACTAACTTTTTTATATACAAAATAAATGCAAGTGCTTTATCCTCAGAGCCCATTTTATCGCTGAAATCTTACAATAAATCATGAAGTAGTAATGGGAGCGTAGTACCCGTGCAACTACGAGTGTTGGCAGTGCTGATATCGCGATGCTGAAATCCCTCCATCTTTATTACACTTAAATAAAAAGACGAAGCAAAATAACCACATTAGGATAACTGGTCTTCCAATATACCAGATTTACCTATTTCCTTTCAGATTCCAGTAATATATTACTGTATCTACTCCAGCAATATTTTCCTTAGTAGACTTAAAGTAATATTTCCCCAAGAAGACTCCAGCAAGATCCCCTGAGGACACCGGTAATATTTCCCATAGAAGACCTCAGTGATATTTCCTCCAGACTCCAGTAATTCATCCCAGAGAACTCTAGTAATTTGTGCCCAGCGCAGCAGACTATAGCAATATATCCTGAATACTTCAATAACCACAACCACTGATAGTGAGTGACACATACTCGGACGTGTGGGCATGTGTGATTTTCAAGGAAATGAGGGAGACAAAAATACTCTTCACACATGTGATTTATATACTCCTGTCCCTTCAAATGCTCAACCCAAGGACAGCGACGGTCACACTCTTGTTATTGGACAGTGTCAATAAATGAGGTCCATGAAATGTAGCAATATAGATAATGAAAGTGATGAAACTACATGAAAGTAGTGAACTAGATTACGCACAGTGATAGCCAAATAATGAGTGAGAACTATTCTGTCTGAGCCATAAGTCTTATTTCTGGCATAAATAATTCGGTAAAATTCGAAAATAAGGAATGATTAATTAGATGTAGGCCTATATAGGTACTATTTTTAAAATTTTAAATTGGGACACTTGGTTTTCGATTAACGCTTTGTTTAATTAATATTTTATTATAAAATGGTGAAACCTTTGGACTGACTCTCACTGTATTTCTTAGTGCACCTTATACACGGGTGGCATTTTAATAACTAATTTAGTAGATAAGCTTGTGCCGAGTTAATGATAGCAACTACCACTAAATATATGACGTACAGTACATTCACATGGCCACTGTGCTCATCCTCTTCTTGGGAATAGTTAATGCAACCAACAATTACTGTAACATTATTTTCAGAAAAATGTGTTTTTAAGTATAAATTAAAAAGGTTAATTATATATTTAAATAAACATGGGCATATTTTTAAGATTATCATTGGATACATATAATTATCAAAACAACTTCCACCAACCTTTTTTATTTTTCAAAACAAATAATTTTGTTTTTACTTTTGTTCGAAAGACAAGGCAATTACTGTTTAATTAGCTATTGTATCGCTACTGTTATATCTTCTACACATTCGTCAGTATTCATAGCATCGCAGATAACTTTGACTTGTACTACTACCAAATTACTCACAAGTTTCCATGATAGTTACTTGCTATGTTAATAACCGCCATGACAGTTGGTCGTGGACACACGATAATATTGTTCCACTGTAGATAATTCAGTACGGCAACATCGTCCGTGCATATGGGTAGTGTGGCCAGGAACACTAAGGTCTGTGTTTTCACCGTTTTTATAACAAATTAAAAAAAACCTTTTTTGTCAAAACAAGTAAAGTAAATAATTTATTTAAATTGGTTCAGATATAGGTAGTAATCTCAACCATACTTAAACATTTGTAAAGCGCATAGTGGTATTTGTGAGCACCACTGTGATCTTTTGCCAAAGAGTTCCTGGCTACGATTCCAGAGGTCCCTGGTTTGATCCCCGGCGCTTTCAGATTTTTATGTGAAGCAGTTGATCTGGAACGGGGTCAGACTCAGCCTCGTTCGGACAAATGAGGAGCTACCCGAACGAAAAAGTAGCAGCTACGGTATAGAAAAATGAAATTAATGGTCGAAGGATTCTTTGTGCTGACTACATTACACCCTCTATTTGCAGAAGCTGGCACTACCTTTGCCATTAGACGGCGGCCACTCGGTATGGCTCGATTACGGACTGACGACATCAAGTGTGTTTTTTATAAAATGGTAGTTGTACAAAAAAAAATTAAATGGATAGAAAAATTCCAGTTCTTTAACAGGAACTTTTAAAATAAATATAAAATTGTTCAAATTACACAATGCGAGGGATAAATATTGAAGAACTGTTGAAACTAGCATGTGTAGAAAATTAAAATAAGTATATAACGAAGCAATATTTGCTCTAATTTGGCCAACAATATTTTCGCTATAACAACTGTAAAAATACATAACTTTAACAATCGATCGTTTCTCCCCCATATCTAGTGCTCTAAACACCTTTTGCACTTATCACAGCTCTTAGCCAAGTGCAAGTTTACACGTACTTTGAATGACCGACAATCATGAGAGATATCGCAGGACTATCAGTGATCATTAGCACTTGGGAGTTATTTGAGAACAGCGCAGCTCGTATATATACACTAGCGTTGTTTAAGCACATACGCACACCATAGCTAAACAACTACTACAGTAATATACTTTTTTTCTTTCAAATTGGATAAACAAAACCCAAACCACATTGTTTTAGAGAAAAAGTGTGCGGATAGGGCCTTTGGGTAGGATTGTGTCTCGAGTAGCTTTATTTATAATGTTAATATAACTTAATTAGTCAGGCACTTAGATTAAATATTTATTTTTTGCCTAAAGTGATAATTTTCTAACGGTAACTTTATTTTTATCGCTAATTTAAATTGTTCCTAAGACAAGAATAAGATGGCCATGTGTTTATCATATAGTATTCAGATCTTCACACTATAATTGTTGTCATATTATCTCCACTACAAGTGTTCATAGTAAATTAAATACGAAAAAAATACACATTAGTGTTTAAAATGTATAAAAACATTCAAAACCCTTGAATAAAGAAGGTATTATTACGTTACTCAACAACTGCAATTGATTTTCATCTCTTTGTAATTACCAGGCATAGCACTATCACACCTGTTTGAACCCAAAACGTCTTGGAATGCCAATCTACGTCATTGTCTTCTGAGAAGTTATGTGGGTCTAAGCTTGTTGAGCTGTAGTCACAGAAAAACTATTTCTTGATTAGTCACAACATTTCACAAGAATTTGGTTTCAACTTAATTCGAAAATATAGTCACTAGAAATTGAGAGAGAGAGAGAGTGAGAGAGAAGGATGGCTGAGCGGAGGGAAGGTGAAATACCGCAACCAAGGAGTGGTCTCGGTGGCTTGTCTGATCCCTGCCTCAAGATTCCCCGTAAGTGGATTCCTGCAACCAAAACTAGTTCAACTGACTAACTTGAAAATATCATGGTTCTGTTCTAGACAGGTCGATACACGCGAGGTGATCCCATCTTCCTAGGGTTTTTGCGCTTATCACGCTTTTTCGTAACACTAACACAATAATTACAAACTGACTTAATTAGGACAGTGACATTCGGCAATAAAACACCGTATCTATATAATTAGCAAGAAATTATATACAAATACAAAACAACTTTAGACTCCCATGAATGACAAACAAAACTGACTTAACCTAGGACAGTGATACTAAGCACCAAATAGTACTATGGTATATACATATATAACACGGCTTGAGGCTCCACCTGTGAGTTGGATCTCCAGATAGCCTCCCTGACAACTCGACCACTAAGTGAGCAACAAATAGCCGGGTCCCTTAAAACTTGGCCTCATCGTTCTCGTGTTCGAAACTAGGTTGGTGGTCTAGCACTAAGTTTAGTAAGGGTAAGATCGGTTCCCCTCAAAGATGTTGCTATTTCCCATATCCTTACGGGCGAATGATATACAATTCCCTCTGAACAGTGTTTCAAGCCCCTGATGGAGCCAATATGGTTATAACAACATTCCCTGATAGGAAGTGCTCGAACTGGAGAGAGATTACGTCACTTCTAGTCGAATACATTATATTATAGTTCAAGGACGTAACGTTGCAAAACGGGAGTTTGTGTCGGTTGGCGAACTACCAACTCGCGAACATTCCTAGTAAACTGAAAAAAACAACCCACCCATCTAATGGAAGCTCATGAATTGTTTTGTTTCTTTACCTTTATTCACTAATTATATTGAAACATGTTTTTAACTGAGTGGGCCTTTTTTTTTGTTTAACTTCCTAGTTTAGGAATATATTTGAATACCTCCCAGCAAAAGGAAGACTAAAATAACCGACTCTAGTTCGTTCCTCTTGCAACGGAAGGTCCAACCAGAATAAGGCTTCTCTACCATCATCCTAGCAGCGTTAGGACAAAGTAGGCCTACCCTCCATGTTCATAAGACCCCCCACGAAGAGGACCTTGAAGGAATATTTCCACAATGCACCTGAAGGTCACCGTCATTATAGTAACTTTACCGCCTCATATAGTTGTGGTCGACATTTCCCGATGACTTCCTGGCACTGTGTAGAGATCGTCAACTGTTGGTAGAGTGATCACCACTACACGTCGTGCAAAGACAACAGCTGTTGGTACAGTAATCACTACATACCGTGTACAGACAACTGTTGATACAGTAATCACTACACGCCGTGTACAGACAACTGTTGATAGAGTAATCACTACACGTCGTGCAAAGACAACAGCTGTTGGTACAGTACTCAATACATGCCGTGTACAGACAACTGTTGATATAGTAATCACTACACGCCGTGTACAGACAACTGTTGATACAGTAATCAATACACGCCATGTACAGACAACTGTTGGTACAGTACTCAATACATGCCGTGTACAGACAACTGTTGATACAGTAATCACTACACGCCGTGTACAGACAACTGTTGGTACAGTAATCAATACACGCCATGTACAGACAACTGTGGGTACAGTACTCAATACATGCCGTGTACAGACAACTGTTGATATAGTAATCACTACATGCCGTGTACAGACAACTGTTGGTACAGTAATCACTACATGCCGTGTACAGACAACTGTTGATACAGTAATCAATACACGCCGTGTACAGACAACTGTTGATACAGTAATCACTACATGCCGTGTACAGACAACTGTTGGCACAGTACTCAATACACGCCGTGTTTACACAGGATACCATCACTGAGGGAACTGCATGGTTACTCTTGGGAAAGAGCATTCCCGCTATCTCGTTTTTGTGTGGTCAATCTACCCTCAAATATAAGATAAGCTTCGCAATGCCGTTTAGTCTAGATTGCTAGTAGCTCCTTCTTACACTAGCACACCACGTCCCGACATAACTGATAACTATGAGATTTGGCAGCATTTAACTGGGGGAGAGATTGAAGATAAAGCTTTTCTCCATAAGACCTACAGTTCCCTCAGCAATGACATTGGGTGTAGTCCATCAAGCGATAGTTGGTCCCCTCAACCACTCTACTGGTCACAGTAACCAATACAATCTTGTTTACTGCTTGTTGTGAAAGTCCCACATGATTGTATTGACGTAGAGATCTTTGCTGCCGGCCATTGTGACTCACTCGGACAACTTGGTTTCCTTGGAGCACAGTTCCTGCTCGTAAACAAGCCACTATGCACACACACGTCCATCCAGCGTCCTAAGCTATATTCTCTTCAGAGATGTCCCGATAAATATTCAAACAACAATCTGTCATCTACAGTCTACACATCTACCAAGTCTCTAGCCGTAGCTCCTTGCTCGATAGACAACCTTACGACGACTCTGAGCTAGGGAGGTTGCGCGTCAATTCGTCACCCAAGTAATATCTGCTTCTTAATTTAGCTCACTAAAGTAGCCCTATGGCTTCTTTGGTGCTGACTGACAGCTGATGGCTTTTAAAAGTTATCAGACCAAATCATGTATCCCTACGCTGAACCATATCATCTGCAAAAACATGTGTTTAGCAGCTATCACTTCTGACAGTCAAAATTTAGTCATATACCTAAATGTTGACTGTCAGAAGTCAGCTGTGAGCTGTCAGTCAGCACCAAAGAAGCCATGGGGCTACTGTACGTTTAAAAAAGAGTACATATGGACAAAATTATACCTAGCCAGAGTAGATATTTGAAAATACTTCTAAAAATTTGATGGATTAAAACACGTTCCCTCTTTGAACAAATAACTTATCTCATCTTACGATATAAAAGGATACTTAATATGGTTTTATGTCTTAGGTGTGTGAACCTCAATATCTAGGTTTGAGCTATTTCACAATAAGTACACTCTTTTTAGATTATGAAGAGAAAACAGCTATATAATAATTTTCTCCATCCACTCATGATCTCCCCCCTCCAGTCATAAGAGGACTAACGTATCTTAGTATCCCAGTTGACCTCTCCATCGCTTGACAAAGACAGACAGCTCCTCCCTAAAGCTGTCCCTCCACTACTGCTAACTATATAATGGTGATATGGTAACGTGCGGAGCTTTGTTCTACCTGTTCATCCGGTCCACCCGGGTATCTCACACACCTGCGGTCGCCCTCACAGCACTCATCCGGTGTACCGACCTACGCAACTCTTGGGACGTTTAACCTACCCAGCTGGTTATGGATCGGCGCTAAAGGCGTCACAAGAGAATAATCGATACAAACGAAGGGCCGGGGATGGCTCAGTAGCAAGGAAGGTCCTGGGGATGGCTCAGTGGCAAGGGAGGTATTGGAGGTGGCATCATAGTGGCAAGGGAGGGCCTATAGATGACTCAGTGAAGAGGGAGGCTCTGGAGATAGCTTAGTGTCAAGGAAGGTCCTGTAGATAGATGGCTCAGTGGCAAGGGAGGTTCTGGAGATAGCTTAGTGTCAAGGAAGGTCCTGTAGATAGATGGCTCAGTGGCAAGGGAGGTTCTGGAGATAGCTTAGTGTCAAGGGAGGTTCTGTAGATAGATGGCTCAGTGGCAAGGGAGGCTCCGGGGATATCATAGTGGCAAGGGAGGGCCTATAGATGGCTCAGTGGCAAGGGAGGCTCCGGAGATATCATAGTGGCAAGGGAGGGCCTATAGATGGCTCAGTGGCAAGGGAGGTCCTGTAGATGGCTCAGTGACAAGGGAGGTTCTGGAGATAGCTTAGTGTCAAGGAAGGCCCTGTAGATGGCTCAGTGACAAGGGAGGCTCTGGAGATGGCTCAGTGACAAGGGAGGTCCTGTAGATGGCTCAGTGGCAAGGGAGGTCCTGTAGATGGATCAGTGACAAGGGAAGCTCTGGAGATAGCTTAGTGTCAAGGTAGGTCATGTAAATGGTTCAGTTACAAGGGAGGTCCTGTAGATGGATCAGTGACAAGGGAGGTTCTGGAGATAGCTTAGTGTCAAGGAAGGTCCTGTAGATGGCTCAGTGACAAGGGAGGCTCTGGAGATTGCTCAGTGACAAGGGAGGTTCTGGAGATAGCTTAGTGTCAAGGAAGGTCCTGTAGATGGCTCAGTGACAAGGGAGGTCCTGTAGATGGCTCAGTGACAAGGGAGGGTCTGGAGGTAGCTTAGTGTCAAGGTAGGTCCTGTAAATGGCTCAGTGACAAGGGAGGTCCTTTAGATGGCTCAGTGACAAGGGAGGGTCTGGAGATAGCTTAGTGTCAAGGTAGGTCATGTAAATGGCTCAGTTACAAGGGAGGTCCTGTAGATGTCTCAGTTACAAGGGATGCTCTGGAGATAGCTTAGTGTCAAGGTAGGTCCTGTAGATGGCTCAGCAACAAGGGAGGTACTGTAGATGGCTCAGTGACAAGGGAGGCTCTGGAGATAGCTTAGTGTCAAGGTAGGTCATGTAAATGGATCAGTTACAAGGGAGGTCCTGTAGATGGCTCAGTTACAAGGGAGGTCCTGTAGATGGCTCAGTGACAAGGGAGGGTCTGGAGGTAGCTTAGTGTCAAGGTAGGTCCTGTAGATGGCTCAGCGACAAGGGAGGTACTGTAGATGGCTCAGTGACAAGGGAGGCTCTGGAGGTAGCTTAGTGTCAAGGTAGGTCATGTAAATGGCTCAGTTACAAGGGAGGTCCTGTAGATGGCTCAGTGACAAGGGAGGGTCTGGAGGTAGCTTAGTGTCAAGGTAGGTCCTGTAGATGGCTCAGCGACAAGGGAGGTACTGTAGATGGCTCAGTGACAAGGGAGGCTCTGGAGGTAGCTTAGTGTCAAGGTAGGTCATGTAAATGGCTCAGTTACAAGGGAGGTCCTGTAGATGGCTCAATTTACAAGGGAGGTCTTGGATCTGTATCAGTGCAAGGGAGCTCCTAAAGATCATGCATGTATGGTAGCTACAGGCAGAGAAAACTTGGAAAAGTCAAGTTTTTTATACCAGGAAATGGAAGTAAGCGTCGGGTAATTAATAATTAAAAAGAAGGAAAAACCATGCAATTTAAATACTCGAGGCTATTAATTTTTCATTTAAACATTAAAACAAAATGGAGAGCTTTTTTTTTCACAAAATGCATTGACTGGATATAGGTTTCTACCATGAAATGGTTATAGTAAACTATTTGGTGTTTTATAGACTGCTTTTACACAACCCCAAACAATACCTAAAAAATGTATCACTGGAAAAATAGATTATTAAAATGTTGATGTTTCGTAGCTGCTCTTTCTTTTCTTTTTTTAAATATGCAACTTATGTAATAAATATAAAAATCGTCATTCACTAAGAAAAATTAGAAAATGAATTAAATAAGATAAAATCGGAAGAAAAAAACCTGCAAGACTTCTGGAAAGTCATTGAGTGTTATATGAGTGTTATAACCACTCTGTATTGTCTCCAAGTTGGCGCCTAGTTATTATTATTTAGAACCGCGTCTTACTACCCGTTCGTGTTATACGCTTTAAGTACTAATTACGCTAATGGATAAGAAATTGGGAAGGTTGAATTAGGGGAAGTGAACCCGCATTTGCATGGAGGGAGAGTGGAAAACAATTTAGGAAAAGCCACCCCCAGTTCACCCGACCGAGCTTCGAACTTCGATCTCCCCGTCCTTGACTAGCGCGTTAGCTAACTACGCCACCGAGGCGGGTAGGCACCTAGTTGTTTTTCCACAAGGAATATAGCAAACTTGCTTTTTAAGTTTTTTTATTTAACGGCTCAATCTAACGGCAAGGGGAAAAGTGAATGTACCGAGGAAAGGGGTGAGGGATGATAAATCGCTCGTGGAAAAACTATCTTTACCTAGATTTGAACATTGACATCATCGCTGGTAGTCCAGTCTTGTGAGCCTGGCACTTTAGACTGCATGACCATATGCCAACCTGCTAAACACAGGTCTATCTTATGATACGTCTTAACCCTGTACATCCATATTTCCCTCTACCACGGGTTATATCATTGTTATAACAGTATGAACACATTAATAATACATTTGTTATCTTACACCATTCCCCCGAGGGTTGAATTCCCCAAAGACATATGGTCGAAACGTTCAACCGTCAAGACGAAGTACGCTGAGAAAGCTAATGTGTTTGATCCCCAAACAGAACAAGCCAAAACAAACTTTGTATTGTAAACATAGTTGGACTGGTCGAAGGTGAAGTCGGGTAGCTCGCAAGCGTAAAGACATGTCTTGATATCTTATCTCGTGGTTCATGCCCCCCCCCCCCCCCC
>CABFVX010000812.1:117638-144978 GCA_902151425.1 Timema shepardi
CCCCCCCCCCTCGGCCCCCGGCGGGTTTGGGACGTATGCAAATGACCGAGTACTGCTACCTCTATCTCAGGGACATTATCAATACACTGCCTTCCTATCAACAAGTATAAAATATCATTTATAGCAACACTTTTACCTACTTCAATAAGAACTCCCCCTCATCGGACTCAAGTGGGGAAACTTGAACGGAGTCTATATTATACAGATATTTTGGTCGAAATTATATTTAGAAACGGTATGATTGAAAACCTAACAATGACGGTGAGTTATGGTTTTTATATTTACAGTTTCAAAAAATAAAAATAGTTCTAAAAGAGTGGAATGAATATTTCACAATAGAAAGGCAACGTTTTATTTACGCCACAAAATAAATTCACACTGGTTTTGAATCGATCCCCAAGGACGTGTGGTTGGTTGTTTAGTGTTGAATGATTTCTAGGGCTAAGTTAGTGTGTAACTCAATTTTTCAAAAGCTCGTGTTAAGAAAGTTTAAATTAAATATGCACAAATACATTTTAAATAATTATTGATCTACCTCAAAGAAAATGAAATTATACTGGTGATTGTTTTGAGTCGTTAACCAAGCTACAGTTCTTCCTGGCATTGCTCGAGACATTGCTTAACCCCCACTTGAGAGTTCCGGATCAATCATAATCATTCCAACCCTCTTTGGTGGCAGCGTGTTCTAACGTACAACTCTCGCACTAGACTAGACTGCCGATGACGGGGAGATCGAGATTAGAATCTTGGTCGGGGGTACTGAGAGTTCCCCCAAAATGTTTTCCCACTCTCCCTCCACGCAAATGCGGGTACACTTCCTATAAATGTAACTCCCTAATTCCTAAAACTATTGGCGTACTTAGTACATATGCGTACAACCCGAACGGTTAGTAAGACACGGTACTGAAATAAATACCTTCTGACGTTACCCGAGATGTTAGCCACGTGCAAGAAGGGTTCAAACACACACACACATTCCTCCTGATATTACCCGAGATGTTAGCCACGTGCAAGAAGGGTTCAAACACACACATTCCTCCTGACGTTACCCGAGATGTTAGCCACGTGCAAGAAGGGTTCCAACACACACATTCCTCCTGATATTATCCGAGATGCTAGTCACGTTCAATAACTGTAGATCACGTCCTTAAGAACCTACCAAGTGGACCTTCGGCCATATTTACTGAGCAGGGTTCAGTTTACGTGTCTGCGACTGTGCGTGGTTTCCCAGTGTGTCCTCCAGGAGCGTGGGACGATTCAGGTCAAGAGATCAGACGTCCTTGACTCAATTCTTAGATCAGATGATAGAAGCAGTGTGCGTATGACTTGAACTAGTGTTTTAACCTTTTAAAACCTGCAGGAGGAAATTATTGTTGAGCACAGAGAGAGAAAAAACTGCACTTCTAACAACATAATTAGCTCTATGGCAAGCTATCCTATTAAACGACTAAAATGCTATCTCATAAATATTCAGTACATTTTGTTATAATTCCTTCTGCCAATCATGTTTTAAATAAAACTTTCAATAAATATAATTACAAGTCCTCAAGTAAATCTTGTCGCGTGATCTAACGCGCAACTCTCGCAGTAGACTAGACTGCCGATGACGGGGAGTTCAAGGCTCGAATCTCGATTGGGTGTACTGAGGGTTTTTTCAAAATGGGTTTCCACTCTCCCTCCACGTAAATGTGAATTCACTTCCTTTTAAGTTTAACTTTCCTAATCCCTAAAATACATTAGCGTAATTAGTACACAAGCGTTTAACCCGCAGTGGTGGACGTGGGGCTAAAAAAACAATACAAATTATTTAAGGGAGCCTGCAAGATTTTTCTCTCGTGGGGTTCTGGGGTTAAGGAACATTTCCCAATATGCAAAATTTATTAAATTGAAGCCTCAATGACTATTTTTAAAGCAATCCTTGTCTCCTGAAGTAAGATATAACTTAAGAAAAAGGTTTCAATTTTATCCGAATTAGTTGCCGATTTTTCTAGATTAGGCACTAATTAAATCAAATTTAACGTGTTTGATTATATTCTATATGATTAGCTTTTACAGTATTTCAGTTTGAGGTAGCGGGTGACAAATAATTAATAACTAGTTACATTCTACATATAATTCTCAGTTTATCGGCTGGGGGCACTGCTTGATCGCTAGTTCTGAACACTGTTGGATGGAGTTAAGCTACCTTTATATCTTATTGAACTACTTCTAATATGTATACAATCTCAGGGGAGTCAATTGCTCCCCCTATCCTCCCCTGCAGGTGCCATTTAAGCCGTTAAATAAATATTCTTATATATTATTCAGTAAAATCTGTCCCAAACACTTCAATACATCCTGTTACAAATCTTTGCTAAAATAAACTTCAATAAACCTTGTTAGTTGCTACACATCTTCAATAAATATTGTTACAAATCTGTTAGTTATAAATAATAAATCGTGGGAAATCGGTTTCAATCAATCTTTTTATAACGCCTTAAGAAAATATTTTAATTTTAAACCACCAAATAGGTTTCCTCTTACTGTGCTTTCACAGTAGGTCACATTTTGTCAGATTTGTTTGTAAATATAAATTTGCTGTAGTGTGACAATGGTAACCTAATGACATAAAATTCAAAAATGTCAACATACCTGCTGCTTAACATATTGTTCGGAACCAGAACCAATGGTTTAAATACTCCTTTGGGGTAGACACGGGAGTGTATGTACTTTTCAAGCAATACCCCGATTTCCTTATGAATAGCTTAATAACCTGATTTTAAAGCTAAGTAAAGCCACCATTTATATTTTCATGTATCCATACGCCAAACCAAATTATCTACACGCCCATATATTGAGCAGCCCTCATTTGGCAGTCAAAACTTTCACAACTTATTTTTTAAATTATTTTATACATAATATTTACAATACAAATGCGTTTTTCAAATTATTTATTTTTAGATTTTAAAATAAATATTTGAATGTTTCTTTTTTTGTTGGTAGTGGAATATATAGTTCACTTAAAAATAATTTACATACGAGAGATTATAAACGGTTGCTTTCCCTCCATAAATAAATATGGCGCACCGAACGAGATGAGAGCATTTGATGTCCATACCATACAACCCGTATTCGTGCGCTTGTGGTTACAAAATAAAAACTCTTGTTTTGAACTTTTCTCTAAGCTATATATAGCTATATATATAAACTGTATGTTATAGTTTATTATGACCAATTATAAAAATATATAAGTGTGAATATAATAATGTTTAATTTATTCTTTCATGCAATTTAATATCTAGTGTTGCCACAGCAGCGAAACTCACCCTACGGCATTAGGAACTAGAAAATTCATTGCCGCACTTACAAACATGCACCACCTATTCCTATCTTTAGCTAGTTCTATCCAGTCCCCTTCATTACACCCTCTCTCTTCCAGGTCCATGCTCATGGTATCTTCCCATCTGCGTTCCCGATGGTCTCTTCCCATTGGGTTTGCCAGTAAAATACCCTGAACACGGTTCTAGACTCTTTCATTCACGCTGGATGCCCACCGTATTATGCTAAATTTGATTTTATTAGCAAATTATTGTGATGAACTCATCATTCATTATGTAACCTCCTCCACTGAGTAAAAACCAAAAGCATAATTGTTTTATTAATATTCTTTGTTCCTTCAATGTCATGAAAAAGCCATCTATACATTACTCCTTTAGAAAGTATTATTAGAAGTTTTTGATAACTCTTTTGACCATATGCTTTAGGAGGAAAATACAAATTCCCACATACCAACACCAAAATGTCGGACCAAAAGGTTCGTGTCTTGATGACTTCAACAGGTCGGTGACTGAAACTACTACGGACAGCAGTAGACATAGGTTCCATTAAATATTTTTGTGATCACTAATTAATTCATTTGGGTGCATCTGATAACATTAATTAAATACTAAAATTTATTTATCAGATATTATTCAAAAACAATTTTTCAACTTTTTAAACAGACCACTATTTTAAAGTAATTGGTCTTTATTGTCGGCGTTTAGGGCCAAACTAATTTTAATTCTCGCACCACGCATTAACAATTATCTTTATTTGCTGTAATCAACGTTCACTTTCTAAACACAGTTTTAAGTCAGCACATTACTTGAAAACTAGCTTGAGGTTGAGATGCAGGGATCGCGAGAAAAGATACGTGTTTTTGTAGTTTTCGTATTAAAACTTTTTTGGTCCAACTAAATCAAATATTGCTTCTATACAAATCTAGAGTTTAATTTTATTCACATGGTAATATCAACTGTTGTTGACTATAATATATCATGAGCATAGTGACATTATCTAAAAAAAACTTTTTAAAAGTTTTCATGACACTCCAGGACACCCCTGACAAATATCTGTTAAACAGATAATTTTTGATATCATCATGTAAAGAAAATTAAACTCTTATGTTTATATAGAAGCAATATGTGGTTTATTTTGACCAAACACACTTAGCTTTTCTCACGTTGCCCGCATCTTAATCTTAACGACTTTGCTTACTTGGAGATTTCGAAGTTATTTTGTGAAGCGAGTTGCATCTTAACTTGGCAAACCTAAGCACGCTAAGCACCATCACTCCCAGACGTCAATGTACGAAATAGAAAAAGAGAAAAGAAAATGTTCATTCAGCCTTGCGGGGCCTCATATTTATCGTCTGATAGCCCTTCCCCTCTTCCTCGGACGAGTTTACACAATCTCTATATTATTTGCGGCTTGAAAAAATCGAGTTATTTTTTAAAATCCAATTCTTTTTTTTTCTTGTTTGAGATAAGACGTGTGCTTCCAAGGACTTTTTTAGCCTACATCTTAGCTGGAAGATTCCTACAGGTAATTTTAGTGACACCAGCAAATAGCCTGAGTTTTAGAATATTTATAAAAAACTACACAAAGATATAAATAATAATTGAGTGAAACTATTTTTAGTATTATTTAAGAATTTATGGTTTTTGTTTTAACGCTCTATTTTAAAACTTTCTAAATAAAACGTAAATTAATTTACAAGGGAAACCTTATCCTGACCTCTCATGACGTCACAGGTATCCAACGTTCTTAAACCCACGAGAGCCGCCAATGTCAAGAATAAATTGTATTATCTGAGTAATAAGGGAAACACACATAAAAACACTCACATGTTTTAATGGAGTACCTCAGGTCTGTTTACCTAGATACTCAGACATGGGGATTAACAATGTCTTATAAAACTGGTCATCGTATAAGTACAGCCAATTTCAATTACACAAACGGTACAGAATTATATATTCTAAAAACATGCAACCATTGAGATAGTACAAAACTTCAGTTTATAGAAAAAGTTAAACAAAACCCCAAATTTGTGCGCACATGAACAAAGACATTAGTCTCATTTAGTATGGTTTGCCGGTGAAGTGGAGGTCAGGACTCAAATCTCGGCCGAGTATAATATGTTTTTTTAAATATCTTTCCCTTCCCCCTAAACGTAAATGCAGGTAAATTGAATATAAATTCTACCTTTCTCGTCCCTACCCCGGAGCTTAAATAAGCGGAAATCCCGGAGGGATGTCAAGACATTGTGAACGTAAAAGAAAAGACTCAGCTTATTCCAACCTGTCATAAGTTTTAGATTCTCTTTTATGATAAGTTGTTTTGCAATTCATCTTGTTTAGAAGGTCATCCAGGCGAGCGCAATATTTTAATACGATTGCTGATAATTTAGATTTAAAAAAAAGCTTATATAGCAAGTATTATGAAATGAAACTACTTCTCTTTACGCCCCTTTTAATAGCTCTGCAGGCTACAAGACCTTCCTTTTTCAACGACTTCCACCCAGATCTAACTCGGGCACAACAAAGCATTTACTAGCCTCAGCTGAGAAACCATTTTATAATAGGAGTTTAGAATTTGAACTAAAACAATCATTGTTGAGTGTTGCTATAACAGGATGTCGCTTGATAATATGAGCTTAAACCTATACAAGCCATCGAGTTTGTAAGATTAGTTCCATGTGTCACTCTAGAAGGTCTTATAGTATGCATTACAATGAATGTAACCTTTTCACTTCTTTCAACGTCAGCTGTTGACGAGAAATGAGGGAGTGCAAAAAGATTTATTCTTGTTTGCAATGTTCACTTACTAACCTAGTTGCTTTCAGAAAGAAATATGTTAACCAGGAATAAAAAGATTAGTGATCCTGGTGTAGATATATTTGCTTGGCATAAAAAAAATTCACCGACTTGGTGTCGTCTTATTTCAACGCGCTCTCAAGAAACACGGCCTATTAATGATTAGAAATACGATTTAAAGAGGAGGATAGTTAAACGAGGTTATTTTACAATTCAACTGGTCAGCTGACCAAGATATCAGCAATGGACAACAACCCGTTGAGAAAGTATTTGCATAGAGAAAGCAACAAAGTTGTGATATTTTATCTGTCGAGGATCAACTTGTTAACCTTTTTTTATTGGAATTACGCCATGAAGACATTAATAATATAAAAGTCTACTACATACTCTTAAGAGCCCATCTCACGGACGATTAAGGGGGAAATTATATTATAAAAAATTACACTGGAAATAGAAAACGAATAGGTGTGCGATTTTATGTTCTAATGCATTCTTCATTTGACAAGTAAATTAGAATCAATCAAGGATTTTGTTTATTTTAAAATAATAATAGTTTTAAATTATTATTTTTTTAATTCTGGTAAAACTGTTTCACTGATCTCTCTTCTACTGTTTTCTATAGAACATCTCCGCCCTTAGAGCTGTAGTTTCTTTAAATTGAACTATTCTGTTTGCATTTCATAGCTATCTATTTACTTATAGGTAACACTGTTATACTCGACCTCGGTGGTGATGGGGTAAAGTTATCTCCTCACGACCCGATATTCATGGGTTCAAACCCAGCTGAGGTTGACGAGGTTTTCTTGTGCGATAATAGGCCGTAGCACAACTTCCTTTGGACGGGAAGTAAAGCACTCGGTCCCAGGTTTATAGTGCAACATAAAAGAACCCTGGAATGTTTGTGAAAATACATTTCCCGGCAAAATTGTTAGGCCCTTTTGCGCTCACTCATAGAAATTGATCGTGGAAGGCAACAGGGAGCTACCACACTCTCTAAACTTTCTTAGTCCATGAGATTTTTACCAGATAGCACGGGTTGGAAACTAGACCCTGCTATTTGTTTGCATAGCTTTGCTTGCCCACGTATCCCGGTTTATTTAAATGTATTAATACGCCAGATCAAGTAACTTTTGAAAGAAATTATCAACATCTGCTGTTTGGATAAACGTATGTGTGTTTTGTAAATAACTATAAGTTACTCAAGAGCAGTGTTTCCCAAACTGTGGTACGCGTATCCCAGGGGGAGCTCAGGGGGGTTTGAAATATCACTTAATTTTATTTATAATAAAATATGTTTTGATAATGGAATCCTTTTTCCCCTTCTGTCGTGGTTTTGTTTAGATCACAGCAAGAATTATATTACACTTTGGAAGGACCGTTTATATTCTACAATATAGCAGGACGTTTGTAAGGACATAACCTCTAAAGGGGGTGCGTGGCCGGTGAGTGTTTAGGAAAACACTGCTCTAGAGCAGTTTGTTCACGTACCCGAAGATATGACTTATCTTCAACGTTGTGCCCCCAAAATTGTTGATGCATAATACAAGTTATTATTATTAACACTGCATCTTACTACCCGTTCGGGTTGTACGAACTTACGCTAATGTGTAGTGGTAGGATGATTGTGAGATGAAATGGAGGACCTACAGTTTGACATAGGATCCGAACCACAGTGGAGGTCTGGCATTCCACACATTCACATACAAGCTATGAACATTATATAACAAGGATCATGAAACTTTTACGACCAGTCTGCCACTTAAAGACTATCTGAATTTTGGAAATAGTCCTTTGTTCCACCAACTCTTATTTAAGTTTATTAATGAGTATTTAAAAATAAAAATATTATTTTATATTATGAAATGTAGTGAATGATCAAACAATTTGTAATTTTTTTTAATACTAACTACATTTAAAAGAAAGACAATTTATTAAATTGTCAAAGTGAGTGTCTTAAACCATACTAATTTCAATAACTTAACAATAAAAAATATATAAAAACATTGAAAGCAACACCTTCAATGAGAAAATAGTTAAAACAGGGCCCATTCTTTTTCATCATAGTTTGAAACATGTTTTAATATTTTTCTCGCGACGATATTTATGTTCGATTTATAACTTGTCTTCCACTGAACACAAAATGGACAGTACTTGAGAAGGAGCCAAGATTTATAGGCGTTGACTTTACATAGATCGCTGTGACATTACATTGAAAAACATTATATATTATTAATATTATTGACTTCAAAAAATTATACCTACCACATTTGGAAAAGTTTTATTTAATGTTTCGTTTTTCATGTCAGCGTAAAACCCGAATAGTTCCATGTATTTGCCATTCCTGTTCTATAATCTATATCCAAAATAAATTATATCTAAAATATGTATAAAAAATGGCACACCCAGAACACGTGTCCTTAGATCTGTTCTTCTTGTGATTAACCCTATATCTGGCCCTGATCATTTAGTGTTTATCATTAAATAATATATATTATAGATAAGGTATTATGTATGGGTATAAAATATATATATATATTTTTAATTTTATGTACCCTCAAAAATGTATTTGCATAACCCTGGGGGTCCCCGTACCCCTTGTTGAATACCCCTACTCTATAGAGTCTGGATAGAGTATCAACTCTAACGCGATTGGGAGCAAAGTATTCGGAACGTTACAGAAAGTGCTGGATAGTGTATATACTACAACCGCCTGCTAGAATAAGTCAGAGACGCTTGACCTTGGAACGGCGAATAGAATTTCTGGGCAGGTTTGCGCGCTTAAAAACTGGGTTTGCAATTCAAACAACAACAAAAACAAAAAACATAACTAGACCTCAAAGGAAAAGAAACAAAATGCGATTCAAGCGGATAGAAAAATAAAATAAAAAGACTCTTGAGTAAACGGTTGAAAGATTTTTTTTTTTAAACGTACGACAAAAAAAAAGTGAACAATGAGATCATGAGGTATTTTAGAAGGGTTCAAGCCCTTATCCTCCTTTACTTGGTGAGATAGGGGGAAGGGATCAAATAATATATTACCATGCACAAGCTGTACCTAATGCAGGTGAAGTTAATACAGGTACTTTTGATACAGGTGCGTCTTTATACACGTTGTAACAAATACAAGGTGGTCGGAGGGTATACCAATAAACAGGTCTAAAATAAACATTTTAAATACATTTTATAAAAGGATCCCAGTTAAAAATAATTTAATTATCATAGCAGTAACCATTGTCATCGACATAGTCTTTAGTAGAAATTATCATAGCCTACGTCAATTTAAGAATAAATATTTTTAGTAAAAACGTAGGCCTTCTCTTGTCGTCCAATCACATAAAAAATTTCGAGGAACTTCAGAAAGAGTGAACCATTACCTCGGAATCAACATCAAGTCCATCCAGCCCCGTGGTGTGATGGTCAGTGCACTTGGCTGTGAACTTCGGTGTCCCGGGTTCGATTTCCGGCCGGTATCGTGAAAATATTCATCTTAAAAAGAATTATCCCAAGGGTCTCCAGGGGTTGGTAGGTTAGGCTTAGATTAGGTTTAAGACTCCCACTGGTTCACACCCCTAAATTCACCCTCTGTGCCACCATTAGTGTAGGGAATGTGGTAAATCATGTAGGAAAAAACACCCACTGTACATTCACCTGGAATTTGAATCCAGACGTCTCCGGCAAACTATACCAGAAGATTTTGACGTTTACTCCACGTGAATACTGATTTAGGTTAGTACTAGCCATCTGTTGCTATGTATTTTTTTAAATCAATACTGTATATTTAAAATAATTTAAAACTTTTATTTTCCCAGATATTTTTGTGGGTTAGTGAAATACTGGAAGCAGATTTATTAAATTATGCAAACAAAAAAATTCCCAATCAAGTGTATAAATTGATTTTAAAAATGTGGCAGAGTTTAAAATAGTTCTAAAAGTTTTTTGTTATTTAAAATTATGCACTAAAATTAAACTAAATTATGTTTTGGGTACATATTGACGGTAGGCCGGGTCAAAGTAAAAGTATTGGCAGCCAGGAGGGTTGGTCAGATAATTATGTGATGCGGGTTTGCGAACACTGGTCTAAGGCGTCACTCTTGTAATAAACTGAACTCCCAATAACGGGGTGATTGGGGGCTTGAATCCCGATTGGATGTACCGAGGGTGGTTTGATTTTCACCTTCCCCTCCACGCGAATTCGGGTACACTTTCTCTACAATTCAACTTTACTCATCCCTAACACAGCGTAATTATTACATATGCGTAAACCCCGAATGGGTTTGTATGGTGTTAAAAATATTATTTTGTCCACTCCACAGGAGTTGCATCGCAAGGATTAGGGTTAAGGGTGACTATCACAAGGTATGGTTTATACCTATGACGTTCAAAAATTTGGCAAGATGATGTAGCACAGCTCTGCCTGTCACCATACCACCACGTTATGAAGGTAGTCTCAGCCTTTTTTACAAAGTGGACATTTCAAGTCTAATTTATAGGCACTCATTCCATTAAAACCACAAAACAACCTTCAGCGTTGACAGATTTAGCAGAATCGTGGTGATTTTATCTGGTTCTTAAACATACTGACCTCTACAGATACATTATGTTCTCATAACATCTAGACCTGTCCATACAGCATGAATGCTCTGCTGTTCAAACAAGCCTATACTCCATTCATGGTAGGAATTACTCTCTGAATACCAAACACTTCCTTCACCTCTGACAAGACATCTTGTGAATGTGAGGAATGCCAGGCCTCCACCGTGGTTCGGATTCCACGTTAAAACTGTAGGTCCTCCATTTTATATCACAATCACCATACCATTACACATTAGCGTAAGTGCGTATAGCCCGAACGGGTAGTAAGACGCGGTGCTAATAATAATAATACTCTCTGAAAGGTCTTTTTCCCTACCAATATCCTACTATATAATAGATTTCTGGTAGGGAAAAAGGCCTTTCAGAAATCAATTCACTACGCTGAACAGACTTTACCCCTCCCTGCGCGTAGTAATGACGTAGTGACGATGCCCTTAGATTTCTAATTTCTGACAGATGTGCTTTAGTTTTCATAAAATTTTATGGATTTGAAAGCAAAATAAATCTTCCTAAATGTTTTGTTATGGTTTGTTCGTCTTCTCCAAAATGATTTCAAACATACATTTTTAAAATACGTGAATGTGGCAATGCTGTGAGGTGAAACCACTTTTCAATAGCTGGTAAAAAAACAACTAGTTTGATCGAGCTGGCAGATAAAAACCTAATATACTAATATTAATTATGAATATTTACATTGATTAAATTCTTCTTAACGGTTGGTATGGTTATTGTATCATATTGGTTTGAATTTATGCTGTCCACAAATATGTAAAATCTTAATCATAAGTAGTTCCTAATTATGGAAAACTATATTTCTCAGTTTATTAATCACGTTTCACTCCCAAAAAGACAAGCGTTATGTTTCTGTGAATTAATTTAATATAAAAACTGAGCCTGGGCTTGGGGACTTGAATGCACGTGTAGTCGCCCAGCTTTGCGCTCTAATGTAAATTAATAAAAAAAAAAATCCTCAAGCATTTTCTAGGATAGTCATTCTAAAATAGCTTATGGCAGTCTGAAAAGATGATTTTCATTTACATCATACCTTAAACATCCTAAAGTCATGTTATTATATCCATGTTATTGTACGACGTCCATAAATTAGGTCAATGAGATAGCGATATCTATATTTGAAGTAATACTATACGATACTAATGAAAGTAGTTAAAAAAACTTATATGCACTGAAACTTTAAATGTAATTATGTAATATGTCATTATGTTGATAAAACATGGACTATTTTGAAGTGGAGGGCCCTGCGATAGTATGGTATTTATATGAAGAATGCATCTTTTTTCCTAAGAAATGTATTTGTTTAACACACCAGGGACAAAATCTGGGACTAGATCAATTCGGGGCATGGGTCTTATTCTGGGTACATTTCCCAAAAATGTAGGACGAATGGCACCTTAGTCAAGGTCCCAGTCATGTTGCCTACGCGCTCATGCGCAGTGATGTTCGTTCATTCCTCTCCTGGAATATTGCCTGGTTTCCTCCATTTGTATGTTTCACGCCATGTTGGATTCACTAGAGACAAAACAGGGCCATAGAGGTACCATTAATTAAGTTCGATAATCCATGGGATTCTCCCAAATAACTTTAAACACACCAAAAAAACTCATTTGTGGTCACGTGGACTAAGCGTCAAGCTCTTCCAGTCTGGTTTGCCGGTGGTGAGGAGTTCATGGCTCGAATCCCGGGTGTTATTTTCTTAATGTTTCCCACTCTCCTTGTATGGAAATTAAGATAGATTTACTCGTGAAAGACTGCCTTCCTCATCGATTCCTCACATGGGTATTTTGATTTGACTTAAGTTAAAACCACACACATTTTAATTTGAGAGTATTTATTTCTACTGCTGTCCGGATAAGCGTGTGCGTGTTGCATGTTCAGAAAATATGACAGCAACAGTAGAGGGACACATAGGGTTCCTCCACAGGTTTAGGGGTGCTCGCCCTCATAACCTGTGATCATGTATATGGTGCTAGGTGAATATTCTTGGTGAGCACTCAGCTCTTGACCATGGCAGTACCCGCCCGCATGCACCATCCAACGTAAACACGGTGGACTGGTGGAATGTAGAACAATTTACAAATTATGCAGACCTTACAAGCTCAAGCGACCCTGACAGACCTTCCTCAGTCGCCGAGTGAAATGTCTTCATCGCCCACATCTCGTATTCCACTTGAGCAACAGCTCGATGGAGCCCGTATTTTTAGTGAGCCTACACATCACCAATACAGGCAAACTCTTGGCATTACATTTATTGTGAAGGGCAACCTTACCACGGGACTATCTACATAATTGCCTGTCCCGGTAGTTAAGTGGTCACGGAGAGTGACTTCGGGTCCAGAGGACTCTGGTTCCATCCTGATAGTCCTGGTGACTGAGTGGTAGATAGATAGACTTACCGCTTGTACCGGTAATATGACATGGTAAATGTATTTTACTAAAGAGGCAACTGATTAAAATCCATTTTCAATCAAACACTCCTGTGCAGGTTAATGAGGCGGTTAATTAAGTTTATTTTCGGTAAGATAAGCCCTATATTTTATACTAATAGCCTTATCTATTATCTAACATATATGCAAAGTTACCAGACCTACGTTCATGCATCTATACACCAAACATGTTATCTGCCAGTCCATATGTTAAGCAGCTGAAACTTTTGACATTCGAAAATTCCACAACAAACAATTTGTTTTAATTATTTTCTAAGCGTTTATATATAAATTGAAATATAATATTTTGAAAATAGCCGTTTCGATCTTTTTCATGATAGCAGCCTCTGTAGTTCAATTAAAAAATATTTACAAAAGATGGCTTCTAAAATGTTGCCTTCTCTTTATAAATAAATATGGTGAACAGGATGTTTGAAAATGGTTGATGGCTTTATTATATCCCGTATTTGTACGCTTGCGTTTACAAAATAAAAACGTTTTATTTTTAAACTCTACACTATATATTTTTCTTCAAGCTATAAGGCCACAAAATATGTATTTATGCTATAATTTATGGTGGCCAGTTATAAGAAGATAATTTTTTTAAATATAATACGCTTTGATTTATTATTTCATGCACTATAAGACTGAATAAAAATATACTTAGTAGTTTTATTAATTTTTTTGTCCGTTCAATTCGTATTAAATATTACAGTAATTCTCCATGAAGTATTATTAGATTAGCTAAATGCATCACACGCTCTTGTATCCAGGTAAACAAGGCTGTTTTGGAGGGTTAGTGCTTACAAAGATGTCCGAATCACATGTAGCTACAGCCACGTGTGACCGTGCATCGCCCACTCGCCTGAAGCGCAACTATGCCAGTAGACAACAGGTTTCCAAAGGTGTGGAAACAAACTAGATTCTAAAACACCAACGTAAGCTCATGTCACCTATTACAGAGAGTTAGATAAGGGGTAATAAATTACTGGTTTACGAATTTACCACTACAATGGTGACGTATCAACAAAATAAATTACCGACATCTTTAAAGAGCACTCCCCCGTCCCCCTTAAGTTAGTAGTCAGCAGAGGTGATGCCCCAACAAGAAAATGTACCAACGCCACTTAAAGATCACTCCAGTCCCTCCATTTTAGTACTTGTGATTCCCCAACAAGAAAATGTACCGACGCCACTTAACGATCAGTCCCGTCCCTCTATTTTAGTACTTGTGATTCCCCAACAAGAAAATGTACCGACGCCACTTAACGATCACTACCGTCCCTCTATTTTAGTACTTGTGATTCCCCGACAAGAAAATGTACCGACGCCACTTAACGATCACCCTAGTCTCTCCTAAATTAGTATCAGTGACGTCATAACAAGAGAATGTACCGACGCCATTTAATGATCAGCCTCGTCCCTCCCAAATTATTACCAGTAATGTCACAATAGGAGAATGTACAGGCACCCCATAAAAGCCCCCCCATCACCATCCCAAGTTAGTACAGGTGACGTCCCAACAGGAGAATGTTATCGTGGTCACTGGAGGAAGTTGGTCAGCACGTGTGTCCCTATGTTAGGAGTCAGGACGGTTTGTCACATTCCTTAGTGCTCGGAGTTAGGCCCTACATACCTGTACACACATGCCTGCTTTGGGACACATACGATGGAGCTGCCACATTCAATCTAATATAAGTGCCAACCAGAGATACACGTCCAGAAGGTTCTCATTGGAGTACCTAGAGGAAATCATGGTTTTATTAATTGTATTTATTAATTTATATATGTTTAGAATGAAGTGTATCCCTGGAAATTAGTTTCCCATGCATCCGCATATTTTCACTAATTGGGTGGGGATAAAGTAAATAGAAATTAGATTAACTGTACACACCTTTGAATGGAGTGAGTGATGGTTGGAAATAATTTAGAAATAAAATACCTCAATATATCTAGTAGTGTTTTGAGCCCTAACCTCCCCAGCAAACTAGCAAACTGAACTAAAAACAAACACCTTTGACCGCGTGCCTATCAAATCGGGTATTGGTCGATTTTAGATTATATAAAATTATACTTTTGTTTTTCACAAGTTTTTCTAGTAGATACTATTTATGAGAAATATTCTTCTTTTGAAACAAGTAGTTTTTCCTTCATGCATCTACTTAACGTGAAGGCCCGTTTTGTCATGGTTGGCAGTTTAAGGTGGTAATTGGGTAGGTAACAGAAGTGGAACTATTATTAAATGCGCAATCAAAATCCAGTCCGCTAAGTCAGAAAACCAAGTGAGTAATTACTAGTAAATATTTTATTCTAAGTAGTCTCGGATCTTTCCCAAAGGAGAAATTTACAAAATATATTTAGCGCATTTCAATTTCATACAGAATGTAATGAAGAAAACTTGCTAACGAGGAACTATATAACGCCTGCCTTATTAAGTTGGGCATATGGGAAATGTGAGAAAAGACCAGTGCTTTTGAAGTTTTTATAGCAAACTTTTTTTTTAAAAAAGTAAAGAAAATATTGCTTCATTACAAACACAAAGTTTCTTCACTTGGTGATATCATCATTTGTTGAATTTATGTTATGAGCATAGCGGGATTAGATGACAAAAACTTTTTAAAGAGAAAAAGTTGTCATTAAATTTCAGGATGTCCTTGAAAGATATTCAAGAACTGTTGATATCACCACATGAAGAAAATGAAACTATGTTTCTATTGGAGAAATATTTGATTTATTTTGACCAAAAAATGTGTTGGTATGAAAACTACAATAAGACTGACTTTTCTCGCGTTCCCTACATCCCCACCTTAATATATACCGCCATTTTAGCCTGTAAGTTCCAACGACACATCATAGAGCGCTGTGATATGGTCCAAGGTTAGTCTATTAGAAGGTTTTGTCACGTTCTACCATATTTTCTCTACGGTTTCGGTGCCTAGTTTGACAAGCACCAAATAAGTCCATTTAGTTGCCCTTCAAGTCCCGCGAGGCTTTCATGCGCCCCAGGCGAGACTTAAAAATTTGCGTCCTCAGTATTATTATTTATGATATAAATAAACCGCATCCCCTACCTGACACACAGTAATATTAAGGTGCCAAAAGATCGGGCAAAAAAAGAAAAATAATAATTTAAAAAAGATAGATACAAATTAGTAGCGACTCTTCATCCCACTTTCCCATTAATGTGCGCAAAAATATTATCCCTTCGTCCCCCTTTTCCAAATATTTTCGGAATCTTTTAATCAAATAGATTTGCCGAAGAAGCTACTCTAAATGTCATAAAACCATAAAAGTGGTATTTTTTAAATTCCCCGCGACACCTCTATGATCGAAAAAAAACTAATTCGATATTTCGAAGGATGTTGACGTTTACTGATCCGCTGAATCCGATGGTTTTTGCGATGCCGTGTGTTTGTGTTTATTTCGGTCAAAGTTTTACTTAACATTTGTATTTAGGCACCGCTGTTTAATCTGTGAGATACGAAATAACTTATTATTATAAGATTGTAGACTATTAAACACAGTAAACTTTTATTTTAAATATATTTTTATACAGACAATAGTTTACGTACACACACCATTTATGCTCTTTGGCGGAGCGTGAAGCTCTTTTTTTCATTGTGTTTATGTAACAATGTATATTAGGCCTATCTCGTTTTACATCTCTTACGAGATTTAAGTATATTTCTCAATTTTTAGATCTTTAGCTATACATAATTATTATATTATTTTATTTTATTTAAATAGTAATTATATGTTTAAATACAAAGATATTACATTTTGTTGGAATATGCCCCAAGGACCTTCGCTTAGGCAACCGTCTAGGTTCACCTTATGGACTGGCCCTAGTTCTCTTCCCTCTTTGCGTGTATGCCTTCTGCACACACACACACACACACACACACACACGATAACAAAGATTACTAGCATAATTTGGAAATTTATTTTTAAAAACCTTGCCACGGCCAGTCTTTAATATCCAAGGCCATGGATGGATATTCTCAAAACACTAAAAAAAATGTTACCATATATCACAAGTAACCGGTTAGAGACAGAGAGTTATGATCCGAGAATACTTCCACACATACCAACCTCAGAAGGCCACCACTCAACGTCAAATAATTTTTTTAATTAATGTATTGCTTCTGGCAAACGGAAAATATGAGATAGAAATAAGCAACGACTATATTACTATTATTATCCGTGGTGATATGTAAGATTTGCACGTGTGTGTGTTTTTGCACAACCAAACGTCCCGTGCGTCTGTCCATCTCTCATATGGTACAAGGCCAACCTAACGATGTCATATTGTACACTCATACGTGACGTGAATAAAAACGTATGTGAGCGTGTATGCGTGTCACTTATGACATCGACCTTACGGCAGCAGCACATTCACTGTTAGTTGTTTTGCACAACGGACCGTGAAGAGAGGTAAACAAATAAAACAGAACAGCGTCGAGGGGGGGAATAATGTAATGTCCCGCGAGGTTCCTCATTATCCAACCCGGCGAGCTTTTATTTCACAGGGATGGGCTATAATGGCCGACAGTGAACGCACACAGGAGCGTAGTCATATTTTATTTAGTACACCACGTATGACTCAAAATTATTACCGGATGAATCCAAGGAGGTAAGAATGTGGCGAGCCAGTGTTTTAAACTATGTACCCTTCGTTTACCCTGAAAAGTGGCAGGCTTACCTTACATTATTTCACTGATATATCTTATAAGATATGGTCATAGTGTAATCCGTCAAGGTAAGACTTCTACCTACCGTTTAGGGTAAACGGTGTGCACAATATAAATGCCACATAGCGCTCATTATTATTATTATTATTGGCTGAATGCAAGGAAGTAGGAATGTATAGAGCCATAGTTTTAAACAATACACCAGCTCATGGCAATACATACATTGCCCCTGTACATTTCACGAACAGAATTTCCAAGAGATATGACGTCATGTTAAACCACTGCGTATGCGCAGGTTTCTGCCTCTTGACGAAGAATGTGTTGCTGCTATACCTTTTGAGATTTGGTGTCACTAAACGCAAAACATTTTTCGGGTTGCTTTACACGTTCCTCCTGTCGGTTGTAGGTTTAGATGTGATGCGTGATCTAGAAGTATTAATCTATTTTATAGAACGTTCAGGTCATCAATATATTTTCCACATTCTGTTGTATTTGGTCAAATCATAAAGGTGGCAATTAATCTTTGAACGATACATATAAGGAGAACATAGTTTATATTTCCAACGCAACTTCTTTGGTATGCTCGAAAGAAAAGTTTTCTTAGTTGATATGGGAGTAAAGAAATATTGTACTGGAATTCGCCAGGAAAGAGATTGAAGAACCATTTATGTAGTTTTTCTAAGCTTCTATACTTATGGTTGGGACTGCTTCTTGATTCAGGGTTCATTATTCGCCAAGACAACCTTGCGATTAGTTGTTTATTTGTGTAGTTGCAAGAAACAAAGTATCACCAAAAACAAAAGATTCACAAAATTGACGTTATTGGCGTGAGACCGAGAACAAAAGACGCTGGGTCAAGATCAACTAATAGTGGTTAGGAGTTCACTATTAAAAAAATATCCCAAACACTTATCCGGACATATTAAAGCAATAAAAACATAGCTAACGGTGATTTTTGACGGTGACAAATCACAGAATGACTAAACAATATATTCTGTCAGCTATAAATAATACTTTGAATTGAGCACATTTTAATGACTTTTGAACTTCACACAGAGTTGGTTTTTTCCTAATCAAAAAACATACATGCACAGGCCTATGGAATGGTGGGTAATTTGTGACCTTGAGACAGAGCACACGAGCTAGCTATGCGTGTCTGCACATTTGTGCGTGCTAGCAAGGAAGAAGAGCCAATTAGAGGCCCCCAACAACTGTATGCAACAATTCCGCGCTGAGCTATCTTGTGCTTGCGTCAAGATGATAGAAAAGAATTTGATATGATTTTATCATTGTGTTTTTTCTTGCATAATTATTTTGTTTGGAAAAGTTCGTGGGACACCTTTTTATCTATTGGTTGGTTTGTTCCATTGACTTAGTAGTAAAGAGGCCACACGTTCAAAGATCTCTGGTTTGATTCAAGATAGAAGACTAGGCTATTTAGTGTGCAAAGTTGCTGGGCTAAATTAAGCTCATTTGTAACAAATTACCAACCTAATATTACAAACTCGCGTCACTTGCTATGAAAGTTGTATGCAAGTAATTTCTTCGATAATTTAAACAGTTTGTATTTGTTTAGAGATACAATTCCTCTTTCGTGGGTGTATTTGTTTGAGCAGCAGTAACTAAATTTTAATGGCCCACACAGGAACGGGAATCCAATCGTTCATCTATAAATACGCCTTTTCATATATTTTTTAAATTTAGTGCATGACTAGTAAAATCATCGCTCTTGCTATGTTCAGAACAAAGGAAATCAACATTAAAACCAAAGGAAGGCAATTTTGCACGCTTTTGTACTAACCTCTATTTTGTATAACCGCCTACATAAAATAACAATTTTGTTTTTTTTCGACCATAAAACGACATTCCCTAGAGGGAAATATCGATAGCAAATTTTTATATCAGGAATTTACATATTGGGATAGGATTAAATGACGCCTGAGCAGTGGACCAGAATTTTAAATTATTCCTTTCATATTAAGGAACTAAGTTAAAATAAACTCAACCGTCGTGGATGGAAGATTTAATATCATAACTGGTATAGAATATTCCTTCTAGCATTCTTCAAACGGAAAAAGAAATAAAACCTCCTTGGTTGTTCCTTTATCCGACCACAAACCACGTAATGCTCTTTTAGTGTACGGTAATGGCTGTGGTTCTGTTCTCTTATGGTTTTTTTCTTCTCATTCCTCTTTGTGTTTTATTTGGTATTCCTTGTGTTGAGTATCTCGTAGCGGTTGAGCCAACACCCTCACGTCTCTAGAGATAGCGGTAGGAAATAGGAATAGAGGGGGGGGGGAGGGAGTAATTTCAGTTTCTCTTCTTGGAAGTAGAAGGCTTTAACTCCATGGCTACCTGTTAGAGCCCCTGAGAATCTTAAGGTGAAGGAAAAACTGTTAATCGGCAAAACAACAGTAGACTTGGCGCATTAAATTTAAACAATGTTGCTGTTAAAAAAAAATCTATTATGTTGGGGATTGAAAATTATTCGAAACCCTTTTGAGTATCAATGCCAAGTTTAACACTATTCAAATTCAATAAAACTGTCTCATTTGAAAAAAAAAAGTTTTAAAGTGGTGGTAATGTCAAGAAGTTTATCGTTTATAAAATAAAGGCATAGGCTCTTTTTACTCATTTTAAAATATTTTTAAAGGAGACATATTTGTTTGAGCTAATCACTCATTTGGATGAAAACCTTCCTGCTACATAATTAACTGATATTAGTTTTGCAAAAGACTTACAGCATACTGTATCTTATTTATTCTGTGTTTCAAAAGCATTGTCAACTATAATAGTGACCCCATCTGTTGCAATGTTATAACAACAGTGTTTGAAAAAATAACGATGATAATAACAAATAAGCCTGGTCATATGAGGTGGAAGAAAATTTTTACATATTTTCAACTTAATAAAATAGTACACTATTGCAATATGACATTTATTTGAAATATTAACACATTTCATTGGACCAAAAAACCAATACACTGTTTTACCTTTTAAGTGAAACAATATTATTTCTCTGTGTTGTGTTCTTCTTAATACACAGCATTTAAAATACCTTTCTGCAACGCTCAAGTTTCCAAATTTTATTTCATATCAGTATTTACTAAATATATTTGAAAAAGTTAAATTGGTTTCGCAGTTATTTTTATTAGGGTTACTCAACTTTGATGTAAATTACCACTCAAAAATCTCTGCCCAGGACCTTTATTTAGTTGTCATCAGTCTATGAAAACTATGAGAACATAATTACCTAAGAATGTTGGGTGTAATTAAAGTTCCAAGTTAATTGCCCTGTAAGAAGCCGGTAAGCTCACAGATTGGGGAGGAGCTTTATTCCAGTTTATAATGGATGCAAATGTAAACATAGGGTACATATTACACCGCGAACCTTGTTTCCTGGTGGACTGTTCGTTGGTAGCACATTGTTGGCGTAGAAAGACCACAAATGGCGGGTATGTCGTGTTATTCCTGTCTGTTAAGTACCGCTAAGTTTGTCCTCAGTCAACTACATCTATTAGAAACATACCGTCTATAACAGTATACATATGGTCCCCAGTTTTTTGTTTTATTATTAATAGAAACTCTTTAAACAAACAATTAACTTTTAGATAGCTCGAATCGATAGTAAGACGCGGTGCCAAAAAAATATTATTTTTTAGATAGTTTTGACATTTAATTTGACTAAAAATTAATCTGATATCGATTCTGAAATTGTAAAATAAACAAATATGTGTATGAGATAAAAGGTTACTATTTTGTTTTGAAAAATATATTTTGACTTTTTTCTTCTCCAAATAAAACTAATAGTTGCGGATTTTATGTGTAATATGTGCACTGTATTATTGAAACACATTTCTGATCAGATAATAGAACATAATGATTGAATTATTGTTTGAATAATATTTTTGAACTTTAAACGTTTTTAAATCAAACTAATCGGATAAAACGAACACTACCTATCAAAATCGGCTTGGTTCAACCCACTACGGTCACGGAATTTCTAACTAGCTATATATGACGTCAATCCGCCCCACAGAGAGCACTTAAACAAAGAAAAATCACTCCCCGAAAATGTAAAAGATTGTTCCCTCTCGCTTTCGTGTCTTTTTACCTTCTCCACTCCTAACATTCGAAGGAATTTCTTTCACTCCCGAATAAAAAGAGAGAAAAAAAGATCGTTCCAACCGCCATGTTGGCTTACATTTCAAGGTGACCTCTGTATTTCCCCCCTCTCCTCTCTCTTCACTTCATATTATTTTCTTCTTTCAATTTTTTTACTTTTTATTTCTATCTATCTACCTGAAGGCGAAATGAAGTAAAGGCTCGCTGGCTACAAGCGGGACCGGTTCGTCCTGTTGTTTCTGAGAGCACTTAGAAGAGATTCTTCTTCTTCTTTTTACTATCACGTCACGATGTGTTATAATATATTATACATTCCAGGTGGCAGCACTCTCGGTTTTTTTTTTCTTTACCTCTCTTCTTCAGCTTCACATTACGGGACTATTAGCCAATGAAGAACTGGAAAAAAGCTATTATGAGTTTGCCTGCTTCTTTGAGAATAAAAAGGACTGCTCAATGTTTTGAGGGGTACGCTTTTAATTACAACTATGTTGGCCTGTGCTTGTAGTATTATACCCGAATTTCTAGTGATAAAAATATTCATTATTAAGTTTTTTTATGGTACTATACAATAGCCCCGTTATACACAATATAATAATAGTATCGATGAATAATTTCTATTTATTTATTGACGAGTAAGGAGTATCCTTGTAGAATGCATATTTCATAGATTCGGACTTCCTCTGGGTAACCATAAACAACGGCAGATCTTTCCACAAACTGAGCTACACTTCCTAGAATAGCAATAATAACATGGCATTAAAATTAAAATATCAAATACAACAATCAAACAAACGAAGAAGATAATATGTGTATTTAAGAGTCTGAGTAGAAGGCGAATCAAAGAAATAGTTATGGCGAACACAAAATTGTGTATTTTTTTTTTTAGCACCGCGTCTTTACTACCCATTCGGGTTATACGCTAATGGGTTAAAGATAAATAAGGTTGAATTTAGGGGAAGTGCACCCGCATATGCGTAAAGAGAGAGGGAATCCATTTAGGAAAAAACTCAGTACACCCGACCGGGATTGAGCCACGATCTCCTCGTCAACGGCAGTCTATTTCGAGAGTAGCGTCTTTGACCATGCGGCTTTCGAAGAGTGTCACAAAATTGTTAATACCAACTTCTTAGGAGAGTGTCGATGCGTGGTTATTAGGAGAAATATTTTAGAACAATGGCAATGTCTATAATATATCTTCCATTCGGAGTTTCTTAAGGCGTAAACAAGTAGTTGAATATAACAAAATATTAAGTCTGGTTGTGCAGCTGAAATGGTTAGGGAGGCTGTGAGTTTTGAACACGTTAAGAGAACATGGTTGTACTCACATCCATACAGCCTAAGCGTAGCATTGGCGTTTCGTGGTCAGCGTTCGACACCAGGTTGGATGTTTCAATCCAAGGTTCTGAATCAAGACAAGGTTAGACTACGCTATGTCAGGCAAACGGTGCCGGCTGATTACCCGCATTTAACTAACACTTAGTTAATACTGTTTATGAAATGATCTCAGCTGGAAGATATGCATCATACTAAAAAAAAAAGGGTGCTTAGATAAGCAAAAACATGCAATGTTTCTTACGGTATTTTCTCACCGAATGGAAAGAGGGAAAGTCAACGCATGTTTTTGTTGTTATAAGATAATATATATTAAAAAACGGAATCCAAACCTATTACCACCTCAACCTATAAGCCTATATATTAAAGAGAAGTTGGCAGTTTTAAACTTACACAATAATGACCCAACCTGAATTTAATTGAATCACTTTGCAAGGCAACACTTAAAGGTGTCAATCAACCACGTTTGTTTGACTCCACAGATAGTCAATACAATGATCGGTTGTCAATGACCTTCCAGCTCAGTAAGAGCTCACCAATTGAGCCTTCAGAGGTAGCTCAAGGCTAACCGTACTGAAATAAGGTCAGTGATTTATGGCCGAGTTGCAAGGAATTAAATTACATGAGTATTTTTGGTGCATTTGCTTCTTCCGATGGTGACTTACCATGTTTTGTTTTTGAAACGGTAAAAATGTTTGGGTACACTTTGGGTATGAACTTATAAGTGCGGTAAACAATAAAAAAGGAAGGTGCATACATACTTTAAAGTGTTTGATTTTTATGAATTGTGAGACATGTATAGGCTAATAACATGTTTTGGTTTATTATTTTGAGTAAGAAAAGAAATTAAGCGCAACAAAGTAGAAGCTGTGTAGTGAGAAATAGAAACTACCAACAATGGTATAAGAGTAATGGTCGGGATTTGATTCCCGGTTTGATGTCCTGTGGTTTTTCTTTTCTTATACGGGTTCATACTCTCCATTCACGCAAATGCGGGTACATTTATTATACATTCCTCCTACCTCACCTACTGTAATTAAATGTAAATAGTTATGGCTGGTACTAAAACACATTGAAAAGGGGGAAAAAATTAAACCACACAAACACAATTAATGATTGCAGGCCCAACCTGGGGTGGAACTAGAGTCCCTTAGATCCATTGTGAGCCTCTTTGACCATTTATTCACGAGGAAGGCGGCCTTGATAGCCAAGAAAATGTCCGTGATTCGTACCTAGAATGCAGCACATGTCAGGCCAACACAGTTTATTGGTCACTCTTGCAGATGTTGGTCTATTCATTGGTCCCAGTCTCGTGTTCAAACCCTGGTTGATACATGTTTGAAGATGATAGGGTACACTAGCGACATTGTGAGGGGGTCTTACTTGCCCCATATCTTTATCTAAGTATTTGGTTGTGTTAGCGGAGCGATTTCCAACCTAGGGGTCACGCCATGTTTCTGGCGGGGTTGTAATGCTTGTTGAGTTTAGCGGTTTGTGTTTACCTTTAAGCTTTAATAATGATTATAGGAAGGTGCACAATAAAAATATAAATGTACGCGGTGAAAATGATGTGTTGATGTTCATTTTGGTTACTCAACTCTGACATTTGCTTGCTTACTAAGTTTGCTGTGGCAGTCTCGTGTTAAGGTGGGAGGCGCTGCTAGCATAACGTCTAAAATACTCCCAGGGCCCGTTTTTTATCTTCTGAGACATCTTAGTCGTATTAATATGATTAAATAATTGTTTAAAAATTAGGATATGACATTTTGTAGGTTTTCAAGTTGTCGCGATGATCTCAAAGACCAAAATTGGGGTCAAGCCCTGCCAAAAAGGCCACGAATTTAAAATTCCCCCCCCCTCCCCTAGGATATTCACTTTAAGCTTGAGTCACACGTTCGCCTAAAATAAAGAGCAGAATAGTCTTCAGACATGATATCTTATTACTTGAAGCTAGTAAACCCACTTTTGAGCTTAAAATAAACCTTTTTGCCCAATAATCTGGGCCGTTTGTTGTCTCTCGGATAATAAAACCGGATACAATTTAGGCGTGTATGTTTATAAAGATCCTGACCTCTATCTCCACGCAAATTTGGGTACATTTCCTCTCAAATTCCACCTTTCTCATCCATGATTGGAGGCAGGGAAAACCTAGAAGGTCAGGGAATTTTTAGATGTCGGGGAAAACCTGGAAATGTCAGGGAACTTGATTAAAACTATGGAAAAATCAAGGAATGTAAATACTTGTCTAAAAAAACGTATCCTACACATAAACACTAACATGAATGTGTAGGGGTGTGCGAAGTCCACTTTTTTCAATTCGACGCGAACTTGAATCGAATATATGAAATATTCTCAAAGCCGAATCAAAGTTCGAATACTTTTTGGTGTTTTACGCTTGAAAAAATATTATATTGTGGTTATTTATTAACTTTTTGCACTGAAATTTATTGGAAAGTGTTTTATAACAAAATTGTTTGTAATATTTAGTTTAATTCGGATCATAGCATGAAACTGAATTACTTATTATTTTCACCATATGATTACTAATTTGTATGTACAAAATAACTCAGAATGGCAGTAACTAAACATATTATATTGAGTATTTTAGCAGTAAATATTTTTGTTTTGAAGCCAAGTTGAAGTTCCGAAGCTTCGCGCATCCCTATAATTGTGATATATTTTGTTTCTCCTATGCCAACAAATTTCATTAGCTAGTCATATATTCAGTCCAACATAAGATTGCATAGTGTGTTTTTTTCCTACGCCATAATTGCACAGTCTTGAATAATAAACATAAGAAAACGATGGGAAAAAAACGTTTCAATTTTTTTGTAGTTGGTTTTTTTTTAATGTTCTAGTATGTTATTAAAGTGAGGAAAATTGTCTCATCATCCAATGAAAACTGGGAATTAAAGTTTCTAAAAATGTTTTGACAGTGCAACGGAAGCTATACAGTACGTTCATAATATGAATGGGCCCCTCCCCCTTCAACAAGTACCCAAATACATCGTATTTTCATTGATAGCTCTTAAAAAAATTCTATTAAAATTTGTGTTTTCCATCATTTTTTAGTAGCTATTTAAAATAAAGTAGTATCTATTTTACAACTAAGCTTTTCACACAAACAACTGGTTTAAGAAATCATAGGGACGTTTGGGATGCTACAAGTTTGCTTCTTGTTTAGTGAATATAGAAACGAAGTAATTAAAACAGGGTGCATCTTGAGAGGTAAATTGCACTACTTTTATGCTTGTACAGACAGGAGCAGACTTGATTGTATGCTATTGTGAGTCTGAGTCTTGGGGCTATTAGCACTTGTTCACTTCCACAGCAATAGATATAGTATCAGTCACTAAATTAGTCTGGGTGTGTCAGCGAGCACCCACTACTCCCCTTATCCGTTGTGTCTTGCCCAGCCCGTGTTGGTTATCACCTGGTCATGATGCTAACTAGTGCTATATTGCTAGCCCGTGGCGTCACGAGCAAGGACAGAGGAGGCAGTAGTTTATAAATTAGAGAGGCTGGCCAGAAGGCTATAATTATTGAGAGCGGGGGAGGCAAGGAGACTATAATTGAAAGATAGGGGGGCAAGAGGATTATAATTGAGAGCGAAGGAGGCAAGAGGGCTATAATTGAGAGAGGGAAGAGGATTATAATTGAGAATAAGGGAGGTAAGATGACTATAATTACTTAAATAGACGGAGGCAAGAGAACCATATTTGAGAGTCAATAGGACTATAATTGAGAGAGGGAAGAGGATTATAATTGAGAGTGAGGGAGGCAAGAGGACTATATTTGAGAGAGGGAAGAGGATTATAACTAAACGGCGAGAGGATTATAATTGAGAGCGAAGGAGTTAAGAGGGCTATAATTGAGAGAGGGAAGAGGATTATAATTGAGAGTGAGAGAGACAAGAGGACTAATTAATGAAATAGAGGGAGGCAAGAGGACCATATTTGAGAGTCAATAGGACTATAATTGAGAGAGGGAAGAGGACTATAGTTAAGAGGCAAAATGATTGTTATTGAGAGGGGGGGGGGGGGCC
>CABFVX010000812.1:145013-171943 GCA_902151425.1 Timema shepardi
GGGGGGGGGGTCAAGAGGACTATAAATAAGAGGCATGAGGATTATAAATGAGGGAGGGAGGCAAGAGGACCATATTTGAGAGTCAATAGGACTATAATTGAGAGAGGGAAGAGGACTATAGCTAAGAGGCGAAATGATTATTATTGAGAGAGGGGGGGGGGTCAAGAGGACAATAAATAAGAGGCAAAAGGATTATAACTGAGGGAGGGAAGCAAGACTCAATAACTAAGAGACAAGATAACTAAAATTGAGAGCGAGGAAGGCAAGGGGATTATAATTGAGAGAGAAGGATGCAAGCGGACTATATATAATTGGGAGGGTTGCAAGAGGACTATTATTGGGTGTGTTGCTAGACTACTTTAATTGAGAGAGAGGACGCAAGAGGACTTTAATTGAGAAATTCCATCAACTCTACTACCAACACCCCCTAACATCTGTCTTGCCATCTCTTGAGTTGCCACATCCTGTAGCAGGTAAAGCAAGCGACAATAACAAGGTGAAGGTTGTTGGCCAACCACAAAGGATTGTGGGCTTCGGTTTGAAATGGAGTATGGGGGGTGGGGGGGAGAATATACAACCAGCTCTTTCTCAACCCTTCCAATGATGTTTCGATAGAAGGGCAGAGTATCTAGGTATTTCCCCGATCCTTGGCCAATAATAGAACATCCCTAAACCCTTTCACTGGTAGAGAAGTGACCAGAACAATAAAGAGGGCTGAGGAGGTCGTTGACTCTTCGCTCTATTTTCTCTCACTTCCTAGAAAAGTTCTTCGACTGTCTTTTGTTTGTCTTGGAAAGGGGAAGGGCGTGTTTCAGTTGTGTTTGTGATATTTGGGACGGAGGTTCATCTTGTGCGGGTAAACATATCCAAGATGGTGGACCTATGTGTGCCCATCTTGTTCCTGTTGTGTGTGGAAGGTAAGGTTAGGTTAGGTTGTGTGTGTGTGTTTGTGTGTGTAGGCGGGTGGAAAGGGGTCCAGTTTAGGGTCAAAAACTTGGGAAACGAAAGATTTGCGTGTTCTCACGTATTTCCGACGGTACCTGAAGAATAGTCAAACATGGTTACAGTTTCAGGTTTTAGAGGAAGTGTTCCGGTGACCTTTGACTGTCTTTTGCGGTACTCATATATGACCCGGGACGTGTGTGTGGGTCAGTGTGGGTCAAATTGCACCTGAAATGCAGATAAAAATATATATTAAAATTATACCTTATTTAGTTGGTTACTAAGAAATTTGTCTGGCAAACACTATCTTGCGCTTCTCTTCTAAAATATATGATTTCTGACTCCAATTTCTTGTATTAACAGCGTTTTCCCTTCGTTTACCTTGAAAGGTAGAACGTTTACGTTTATCTGTATCACTATTGTGTTGTTTATAACAGTGGTATTCAACCTTGGGTACGCATACCCCCAGGGATACGCTAATACATCCAAGGGGTGCGTTTTATATATATAATACACATTTATCATTTGAATCTTATTATTAAATACATTCTTTTGTACGTAGTTTATTTTATAATATTTATAGCTTTAATTATGCACCAATAACTTTGGTGGTACAAAGTTGAAGATAAATTTTATCTGGGGGTACACAAACAGAAAAGGTTGAATACCACTGGTTTATAAGATAGTGCCATAACTTAGACCGTCAAGTTAAGATGCTACCTTTCAGAGTAGACGGATTGTGCTGATTAATTAAATTTTGCCTAAATTAATCTATCAGGGTGTACAGCGACCTGGAAAACAGAAAAATTCAGGGCATTTGCTTGGTCATAGAAAAAGTAAGGGAATTTAATCAAATTTTTGGAACTACTAATGAAATAGGCCTCAACTTTTATTAATTTTACAATAGTCAAAATAACATTATTTTCCCAGTGTGTACACACCGCCAATCTCTTTTAACACACTTGTCCATTGTTGAGCATACTAATCTCAATTCTCAAAGTCAACATGTCATATATGTGTCGTCACCCCCTTCCACATATCATTAGCCCAAATTGAGTCATGGCTTTACGCATTCACGTGAATTCGATCACACTAAAGGACGAATAAACTTAAAACTAATATGTACTAAAAAAACTTCAAATTGTACTTGTGCAGACTGATTATTATTTAATGTCTCAATATGATCCCACTAAAATCCAACCTTTATCACTCTACCTAATGGCCCATCGTTTTAGATTGAAATCTTTTTAGCACCTGCATAGAATTACATAATTTCAGAAGGTGTATGTGTCTAAAAATATTATCACATTAGGTTGTGATCTTAATAACATAATTTTTGTATTATATAGTGATTGGAAAAGTTGAAAATTGGCTCAAGAAAACCTGGAAAAGTCGGGTAATTTTAAAATGTGACCCCTTCTTTATATTTTAATAGCACATTTACATCAGTTTCAACTAGTTGTTGATTTTCCCTTAACCCATATTCAAAAACTGTTGAGGTCACCATGTAAAGAAAATTAAACTCTCTGTACTGATGCAATATTTGATTTATTTTGACAAAAAAAAATGTTTGATAAAAATTTCCAAACAAAAACTGATCTCTATTCGCGTCTCCGACATCCCCAACTTAAACTTGAAAACCACTAAACCAATTCTCGTTTATCTGATAATGTTCTGTTATGAGTATGACACTGTAAATATATGACTTTATCTGTTAGAAGAAGGCTACTACTTTATTTGATCTCAGAATTGTGACATTTTGCAATTAAATTATTGTAATCACCTCTCTTTTAGCTCGAACCATTATTATGAAATACTCAACAACGTTTTAAGAGCCCGTCTTACCCCACGGTTAACAACTAACTTAAGTTATAGAGCAGTTTATTAATATAGATAAGTAAAGCCATCTTACAATAATTTTTTTTAATTGGAAAGTAATTTATTTTAAAATTAAAACCAGATTATTTTAAACTGATCACAAAATTAAAACTTGAATAAATGTAGGAAAATGTGTATACTATAGCAACGCAGATATCTGTTATAAAGGTTCCCAGCAATGTTTATTTTTATATTAAAACTTGAATAAATGTAGGAAAATGTGTATACTATAGCAACGCAGATATCTGTTATAAAGGTTCCCAGCAATGTTTATTTTTATATCAAAAGTATGTTACTCAAAGAGTACAAATCGCATCTTAATTTTTTTGAAGTAGATAACTCAAAACACCCTTAAGAATACTTAAGACCTCAGACCATTATACTTCATTCACGGGATGAGTTTACCTCTGAAAGGTCTTTTTTCTTACCAATATCCTACTATATAATAGATTTCTGGTAGGGAAAAAAAGTCCTTTCCCAGGTAAACTCCTACCGTGAACGAACAATACCTATTATAGTCATTGCTGGCCAATTAAACCGACCTATACATGCAGAGCGAATCCAAGCCCGCTTGTATCTAGAAAGACCACAGCAAACTAAAAACATCCAATCAGCCAGGGACAAACCCTCCGCTCCGGAAATCGCACACAATTCTCACCAATTAACACATCCTCGTGATACCTTCATAATACTTCGTTTGATGGGACATCTTCAAAATGCACGCCATCATGGCGGCCGTTGCCATCTTCATTATTCCCAATTCAGTCGTGCGCAGACTCCATTGGAGCCCGTATCGCCATGTCTGAATTCCCCCAGTAAAAAACTAAAAGGTGAAATTAGCCTATTTTCAGGGACTTTTACGTTAAATACCTCATTTCTGGGATCAAAGTAAGTGGTTAGAAACACTAATAGTATTCATACAAATAAATATATTTTTTAACAAAGTCACAACAGAAAATTCTGAGACACTCGAGGATTGTTTTAGAGACTAATCTTTATGAGAAATACCGCAGTGTGAGGATATATCTCTTGTAATAGGCGGCACTCTTTAAGGTGAAATGTGTGCAGCAGCATCACACACGACTTCGTCCTAGCCCTCGTAATTTTCTTTGTCACCGAGTCTTACTACCTGTTTGGGTTGTACGCATATCTACTAATTATGCTAATTAGTTCGGGATAAGAACGGTTAAATTTAAGAGTAAGTGTACCCGCACTTGATTGGAGAAATCAAGTGGAAAACCATCTTGGAAAAACCACCCTCAATACACCCAACTAAGATTCGTACCCCGATCTTCCTGTCATCAGCATTCTAATCTAACATGAGAGTGACGCCTTAGACCATGCGGCCACAGAAGCAGATCTAAATCTCTAACAGGTTGTGTGTTAGGGCACACCTGATCTAATGCACACCGAAACCGACGAGCCGAATAAACGCGCATGTTACAATTAGCCGAGCAGTAGACATACTATGCGATCTTAAACTAAGGAAAGTCTGATGGTGTCGTTTTGAAGTTGAATGTCAATGTCTCGGAACTAAACATGACGGACAAAGAGGCAGCGCATGCGCACGTGACAGCTGCGACCACCAACACCAATTTACACCTGTTACCATATTACTGATACAAATTTCCGGCACGAAAGGCCGCAAAAACACGAAGCCTCCCCTTCGTTTGTCTTATTTCCTCAAGGTCCTATCTAATGCTCGCCCGCCACTGGTCGAGAGTGATAGATTAAAGACGAGCTATTATGTGATAGGGGATCGAACCTGCGGACGTCAAGTTGACATCGACTGACCTCGTGAGGCCTGGGTTTAGATCGAACTCGGTTTTACAGCCTTTTCTGATGATTGCTGGTGCAATTTTTTTATAGATCCAACCATTTTATTCCCCTAGGCTAGATAATTTAAATGGTTGATAGTTGAGCATAACGTTCAGATCCAAACAAATATCACGGTTTTGGTCTTGATATAATTTAGTCTCTGAATGGTAAACAAAGCCCTCCTCTTAGTGCCAGCCTCCCAAAACGTACACACCTGCACTCCCCCATACAAGAGAAACAAAATACTTTAATTGGTTTGCCGGTGACGGGAGGTCAAGGCTCGAATCCTAGCCGGGTGTAATGAGGGTAGTTTTTTTAAACTTTGTTTTCAACTCTCTTTACGCATATACGGCTATATATCCTCGATATTCTTCCTCTCATCTTTACCCTATTCAGTGTAAATATGATAATACACCTAGAGGATACTAAAACATGGTGTATACACACACACACAAGCAGCATAATACTCATATTTGTTGCCTAGACTGTACTCTAGCTCCTCTCAAGACGTCCCGGCGCACATTTCACGAGATTCACTGCTGTCTCAAGTTTGTTTTTCCCAACAAAACAAAAGATGGTGTCATATTTGATTATCGTTAATTTTAAATGATTCTGTATACACGGGCAGATAGTAAAACTGTCGTATAGTAACAAACTCTTTTTGTATTTCACCTATGTAACGTAATGATGATAAACTCTAATATTCCATTATACTGCCCCAAAAATTCCCCTGGCTGAACGAAAGAATCTCTTCGAAAATATATAGATTTAAAGGTTGGCTAGCCCTGCACTGGCCATCCACACCCCCTTTCCCCACTACGACTCCTTTCGTGGCCAGATGAATGGATCCTTGCGGTATTTTTCTTTCAAATATCATTGTTTGGTTCTTCCCGTCCTACAGCTGTTGGTCACTTCCTGTCCACGTGGTCTAAGGATGGCTATGCTATGCGGTGCTCAATCATTGTGGTAGTTGCCATAAGTCTTCAAACTATCTGCGGTCTTTCAGCATTCCCCTGGAGAGAGTGATGAACAACGCTATCCGAATAACCACCCTCCAGTAGTTGGTACACCCAACCTTTTGGAACTAAACCAATGTCTTTACATCACACCCTGTGTTTGAACCAGACCAACACTTAATCCTGCGTCCAAACCAGACCATTAACTTCACCTTGTTGTTCTTGTGTTTCAGATCGGCCCCCCAGTAAGCCCCAAGATGACGACCGTCTCTTCCCCCGTCCACCCACTCCCGACAGTTCCTCACCAGGCAGTCCCACCAAGCCAGACACAGGACCACGAGCCCTGGCACCGCGGCGCTTCATTTCCTCCATCCTGGGTGGTGACGTTCCCTACTCCGGCTCTACCACCCCTTCCCCCGCCCCCATTGCCCGGCCCCATATTCTCACCAGGGCCGAGCGCAAGGAGTACCTCCCAATTCCACCCCCACCCACTGCACCTCCATCGTCCCCTCCCACACCCCCTCCCCTCCCACCGCCCACTCCTACCCCAGCAGTACGCTGCCAACAGGTCTCTGTCATACAACGGACACCACCCATCCCGCCCCCCGTACCAGATAAGCCAACGTCGGTGTCATCTGACGAGGACGACGCAGTTGAGGAGGCCGTGCTGATGCAGGAACCGGAGCAAGAAGCCCCGATAGACTACCATGTGCCTAAGAAGCGTCCCTCCACGGAGGAGCGTCGTGAGACCGAGGACGCTCGGGAGCGAGAACTTCGGCGCTGCAACAGTCTCAAGATCGTGAGTCGACGCCCCCCCCTGAGTTTGATCCTGGGGCGGCAGCTCACTGGAGGCAAGCCCCGCGTTGCGGCGGCGGGTCACGGCCATACAGGCCGTTCCGGGGGTGGGGGTCCCTCGGGTGGAGGCCATCAGAGTGCCGGTGGGGGCCACAACTCCTCAATGAACTACAGTGGGGGAGGTGGAGGTGGGGTGTCTTCCGGAGGGGGAGGTGGTATGCTGGGAGGCAGCACCGGGGGTGGTGGAGGTTCAATGAACCCCGGTGGTGGGGGACGAGGAACCAACTATGGGCCCAACAGTCCACCTACTGGGTCACTTCCCCCCTTTTACGAGAGTCTAAAAGGTGGCGGTGGAGGAGGTTTGGGTGTCGGGGGTGGTGCGGGTGGACATCCGTTCAACCCCGGAAACGGCTACGGCCTTCTCCCTGCTGGGCTTTCTATGGACTGTGACACGGGGCAAGATTCGGGGATGGGGTACGCTGGGGGTGGCACGGCCGCCGCCCATCACAAGCAGTACTCGATGTTGCAGAATATGTGCGCCTCCTATGGCCTGGTCACCGTTAAGGAAGATATCGACGATGATCTCAGTGAGTACACCTCAAAGTTGTGCGACACCCGGGATCCACTGCCCCCAGTGCACCTCCTAGGGGGGTCGGCCAACAACCTGCTAGCCAACAACTACCTGGGAAACAACCCTTACGACGTGAATGACTCTATGATGGTGGACCTGGTGTCTGGGGGAGCGGTGGACCCACTCCAGTTTACTGCCACTCTAACCTTCTCCAGCCCCTCGGACCACAACGCGCTGCTGGAGAGCCTTTCGGACGACCTGTTCCTCCAGAGGATGTCCTCGGATGATGACCTTGGTGACAATAACAACAACAGCGTCGAGACGGACCATGCACTGCTGAACGACGGTCTGAGTTCGAGTCCTAGATTGCAGCAAGAGCAGAACATCCCTCCTCCCGTAGAACCCTCGGTGGACCCATTTCCGGAACACTGCCAGAATGGGGTGGGAGGCCTGACCAGGAGTTTTGACACGTCCCGGAACTACGCAGCCCCCACGCACTTCAACAAGAGCGCGTTGTTCATGAGCGGTGGAGGTGGCAGTCACCAAGAGCCATACCACAGTCTCCCCAAGGAGCGTCAGGAGCTGGCCCTCCACATCTGCTCGAGTTCCCCCGCGCCCTCTGAGGAGTCGCAGTTGCAGGTGTGTTCCTTTACTGAGCATTGGTGCAATTTACAGCATGACTATCTCCAGCTCTTACATGCTCCAATCATGAAATATTTTCTAGCTCATACATTTTAAACATAAGCTAAATCTGCGAAGGTGAGGTGGATAGTTAGAAGAAATGTACAAAATTTAGCTTGGAAATAGGATGAGGAAAATCTGAGCGTTAAATCAGTCGTGGACAATTATGCCTAATGAATCCTGATTTAGCTTGGAAAGAAGATGAGGAAAATCTTGAGTGTTAAATCAGTTGTGGACAATTATTTCCAATGAATCCTGGTGAGATTCGAATTCCTACAATCCAGTTTGTTGTGAGCCTCTTGCATGAATTATGTGACCAAAAATAAAGGCCAATTATTAATAATAATCATTAACTAATAAGGGATTTTCCTATGCACGTTTTAACACACATTTAAATAAGCACACAACCCACAAACTAATGCACAGATCCATATACTTACATGCACAAATACATGAAACTAAATTATTTTTAATCACATCTTACTACTCATAAGGGTTATCCCCATATTCAAACTAATGAGGAAAGTAGAATTTAGAGGAAAAGAAATCACATTTGCATGGAAGGAAAGTGAGAAACCATTTAGGAAAAACACCTCACTACAACCAGCTAAGACTATAACCCCGAATTACTCAACTTCAGTACAATCGACAAGACACCTTTGTCCAGAAACTTGACAGATTTCTATATCCTCTTTGTGTGTACCCCACAGGTGCAGGTGCAGATGCACCACCATCAGAACAACCACAACCACCACCAACAGCCCCTCCTGTCCCCTGGCCTGTCATTCTCCGGGTCTGGACTGGATCTCGACTCGCCAACCACGATGTCTCTCCCTTCCCCAGGCGGGGCAAGCTGCAGTCTGGATGAGAACGGGTCCATGTCTCCTCCCGGGAGTATCAGTGGACGCAGAGATTCCAGCGACATCAGCAACATCTCTTCCTTGCAGGTCCGGGTCAACATCCTGCAGCAGAGGGTGAGCAGGTCAACTTGATTCAGGCGACAGCAAGGGGGACATTGACCGGCTCACTTTAGGGGTGTTGTTGGCTGATAGAAGTAGAGGGCATAGACAATTAGTAAAAGCGTGAAACATGCATTGTTCAGAAATAAAACCAGCCAATGCCAAATAGCCCTAGTCATTAGGAACATATTTTATCAACTCCGAGATGGTAATTTTGCCATTGGAAGGAGAGTAATCCAAATGTAACATTCTTATATGACCTGAGAACATACACAACAAAGTCATTGGTACCCTAATTTTAATAGGAAAAGCGGATATTATTATTGAAAGAAGAACCTTTTAAATAAATGTAAACAGTCTTAAATGACCAGGAACATATACAACAAAACCAATGGTACCTTAATTTAAATCGGAGAAGGGGATATTGTTATTGGAATTAAGCCATGTAAATGTAAACAGTCTTATTTGACAATAACAATGTCCCCATATTGGACTGTATTTTATTAGTCTTCGTATTTGTAATCTGTTGAATTTTCTGATCAGAAATAATTATTTTCTTTGGCTATAGAGTTATTTGGCATCTAGCAGCTCTCCATTTTGTTTCAAGAACTATGATTGTTTCTACTTATATCAGCATTTTAAGGGTTGTTACTTCTTTGAAATTCAGTAATATAGAAGGCCTTCTTGCTTTTTTCTACCAACACGCTCTTGTTGATTGGTGTATGAACATATTAGACATACTAATAAAAACGAATGTTTTATCCCATTTTTTAGTTGATACATTCAAAAATTATCCACTTACATGCAACAATTTTTTTAAAGAAAATATTACAAGATCTTAACAAATAGTGAGGGAGTTATGAAGAATTCTGAATTCTTGTTTTAGGTGAAAATTTACTTGGTTTATTTTTTCAAATTAATCCTCATATAATTTATTTAATAATGTTATGTTGTAATGTTACAGCTCTAAATACATTTAAAATCATATATTTGCGAAGTGTTCTTACTAAAAAATGTTGTCATGGAAAATAAATTACCTTTTTAATAAGTGAAATTCTAGCTAAATTCTTGCTAGAAGTGTCCAATCACCACACACTATTTAAATAAGAGCACCTGGTAGAGTCTTTGTCTGATTCACTTATAAAATATACAGCAAAAGCACCTTATTTAGTCAATAATTACATTTTTTCTAGATTTTTGTTGTGATTATTTATTTAGTCAATAATATTTCATAGTTACAAAACTAATTCTCTTATTTAATATTATTATTAGCACCGCGTCTTACTACCCGTTCAGGTTATACGCACTTACGCTAATGTGCAATGGTAGGGTGATTGTGAGATGAAAATGGAGGACCTACAGTTTAACGTGGGATCTGAACCACAGTGGGGGCCTGGCATTCCACACATTCACAAGTTGTGATTAATACACGTCTTGTCAGAGGTGAAGGAAGGGTTTGGAAATATGATAAATCTGTTCCGGGACCAAGGATTGAGTCCTGGGCTCCCAGCACATAGGTCCGACACCTTACCCCTAGACTGCCAGGTCATCCCTCATTTATTGACTATATTTAAAGATATTTGAAACACACAACACACTATAAACAAAAATTCAACTCTTAGTGAATGATTGGTCACAAATCTCGTTTTATCCAACAACATAAAATCTCCTGACTATCGATAGTTTTCCAGAGTTGTAAAATTAATGTGACAAAGTTAGAGTAAATTTTAAATTGTAAAACTCGTTCACTGTCATGAAAGACATGTTTTTCATATGAATTAAATTTAGTATTGTTTATATCAATGACTAAGCTAACCACCCACTCGTATCAGGAAAAATGTATCATATAAAATTTAAGGGATTTTTTTTATTCACAAAGATACACAAGCTGTGCCCAATCAACTTGAATGCTTTACTGTTTATTTATTTTGATGTGTTAAGAAAATTGTTGAATAGATTTAACCAACAAATGTTAATTTCATTCATTGTTGAAATGTTAATTCAGCATCCAAATACAGTCATCCACTGTTATTTAAAGGAGAGAACCCCAGTTGGGCTTAAGTAGATGATTGATAAATTTTGCCGTTCTCGGTGTTAAGCCAGGATACAAGGTTATTATAATTTATTGCTAGATTTTTTAACAGCACAATTTCTTACTCCCTATGGCTGAGTGGCCAGGGAAGCCATTCTCAGATTTAGGCTATTCTGGTTCTATTCCAGGCTAGTACCAAGATTAACTTTGTATTTTTGTGTCTGTTTGATCTACTATATAGCTAGGTATACACTGGTTGTGTGCAGTGTGTTGAATGCTGCTGTTCTAGTGTAAGTTTGTGAGTTGTGCACTGGTCAGCCTTGTGCTTAGAAAATGTGTTTGACATGTATAAAAAAAGCTTTAAACTTTCTTTATTCAAGTTGTTTATTATTAATGGAACAATCTCTGAGATTTAAGAAACTTATTCTAATCCCAGTTCAAGCTATGAATGACTTATAAAGATAAAACAAGTCTAAAGAGAATGTCTTTAAAGCTCTGTATCCATTATTATCCTGGACCAATATGAAATGGCCCCTCCCACTCAGGGTTTAAACTTCTCTCCCTATTCAGTTAAGAGTCAAACCCACTAGCTTACACCTAGCTCTAATAGTAACACTTGGATTGCCTTAAGCCACTGTTCGCTAACCTACCTTTGTTCTGCAGCTGGGTCTGCCTGGAGACGTAGCCCTTGAGTTTGTCAACGGCGGTCATGGAATAAAGAACCCTCTGGCCAACCATGACATAGGTCCTGGACACCAGCGCTCCCACCGCTCCAGCGGCGACGTGGAGAAGCTTCCCCCGATGCCTGCGGTGTCATCTGGCCCTGACGACCCCTCCAGGTTCAGTTGTCGAGTTTGTTCCAAAAGCTTCAGCCTCCAACGGTTACTAAACAGGCATATGAAGTGTCACAGTGATGTTAAGAGGTACCTGTGCACCTTCTGTGGGAAGGGATTCAACGATACTTTTGACCTCAAGAGACACACCCGGACACACACAGGTGGGTGTAGAGGTTTTCCCAATGTTGGTTGATATAATATTTAAAACTGATATTTTAAAATTATTTTGCTTGGCACTTGTTTGGGTTAAACACATCTTATAAACTAAAAAATATATAGGAAATTAATTATTAATGTACCAGCACTCCTCTGTTAGCAATACTATTATAAGTACAACTGACAAAGACTAACCATTTTAGTCATCGTGGTCAAGCACACTGGCAATAGCTAACACTGTCCTTGTATGACTATGGGACTTTGGTTACATCTCATGTTCTGACATATAAGACATATTATGCTTTGCTTAGTTACCCAGAAAGTATTATTTTTATTGCTAGGCCTGACTGATAAGTCTTTGTGTCCTAGGTAAAGATTGTGTTAATGTGATGATGTGTTTGGAAAATATATGTTAAATAGCAAAATGAGTTCAGTCTAGTGTTAGTGTAGAGTATTTTAACATTAGCTTTTGGTTGCAGGAGTGCGTCCTTACAAGTGTAACCTGTGTGAGAAGTCTTTCACCCAACGTTGCTCACTCGAGTCCCACTGCCTCAAGGTCCATGGAGTGCAGCACCAGTACGCTTACAAGGAGCGAAGAACAAAGGTAATATTTGTTTGTTTTTATCAAACATACGAATGGATTTCCTAATATTTCATGCTTAATATTGGGGGTGGGGGGAGAGTAGTGGTAAGGAAACATAGATGCTAGGTTAGAATCTAAATATAATTACATATGAACTTGGTTATAGCATTAATATTGATCACTACTAATTAAATCTCGATGAAACATGCTTTACATGCCTTTCTTGCAAGGACTTATTGAATAACCAATCACTTAAAAGGACATCTGGCACTAGGTTCTAACATCACCCCATTTCTTTGCATGGGTAGGAAAAAATTAAATTTGGATTGGAAAGGGGAGGTGTGTGTATATATATAGCCTTAGCTGGTCACTTCCTAGAACATAGCACTTTTCCATCAGGCACTTAGGGCAGTAAAAAAACAAACGGTGAAGAGGGAAGAAAAGCACCCTGAACTTGCCAAACTCTTGACTCATAGGGACTTTGTACAATTGGTTGGATCAATAGATTTAAGTTGCATCACAACACTTACTGTTGGAAAGTGAGTGGTGAAGCATGGGCTGTGAACTATTGGACAAGAGCAGAACGGCTTAATAAAGTTCAGCCTAAAGTACGTCAATACTACCTACAGTAACAGTGACATTTTTAAAGCTTATGAAATCTTTATTTTGTTCAAGTTGACTCCAGACAAAACATTTGAAATTCAAAGGAGAAAAATGTGCTGTTGGGAATTTATCTAAGGATCATTTTATTGTTTTTATGTCCACTAATTCAAAGGAAAAGAAAAAATAGTTTATTGGGAACCAAAATCTCACTGTTTATAAAATTTGAAATATCTGCCAGTTTGGTACAGTGCCAATAAAAATTTTAGATGATAGTGATCTCCAGCTTGTGGACAAACAATTGTGACTGAAAAAATATTCTAATTCGGTTAATTGTAGTCAACTGTTCAGAATATCCTGAGATTGACAGCTTTCAAAACATTAAAATGCTGTTTCTCCCAGCAAACATCACAAGCACACTACACCAAGGAGTGTAGGAGATTTTAATGACAAGGTAGAGTAGTAACTTGACGATACATGCATTAGGAAACTTTAATGACAAGGTAGAGTAGTAACTTGATGATCCATGCATTAGGAGACTTTAATGACAAGGTAGAGTAGTAACTCGATGATCCATGCATTAGGAGACTTTAATGACAAGGTAAGAGTAGTAACTTGTTGATTCATGCATTAGGAGACTTTAATGACAAGGTAGAGTAGTAACTTGTTGATCCATGCATTAGGAGACTTTAATGACAAGGTAGAGTAGTAACTCGATGATCCATGCATTAGGAGACTTTAATGACAAGGTAGAGTAGTAACTCGATGATCCATGCATTAGGAGACTTTAATGACAAGGTAGAGTAGTAACTTGTAGATTCATGCAATAGGAGACTTCAATGAAAGGGTAGAGTAGTAACTACATTACCCATATAATGGCTAAATAACAAAGTAGATAAGTAATTTACCGATTTTAAAGGAAATTCCGTTGTAGAAGTTTAAATATGACCACTGCAGGACTCATTCAATAACGTAACCCTAATTTTAAACCATTCACTTGAAATTTCACTATGGTTGAACCAAACTCAAACTGGTTAAAAGAGAGACAGTCTCCTTGGTTTGATAGTGCTTCCGATTCATTTTTAAAAAGTATCTTTGTGATCTGTAAATAATGTTAAGCCTTTAACAGGCATAAGTTTTACAAGAATTATGTTATCATTTCCCCCTCAAATTGAAAATAGATAATTCAATTGGCCAGTGTAATTTTATACATATATCATTCATTGTGTAACTTTTAATGCATTATTCAACTTTAGGATATGATATATTTCAAACACATGATCAAAACAAGTGTAGTTATAATCTAACTACTGTCGTGTTGGTAACATTGTAGATGTATGTGTGCGAGGAGTGTGGACACACCACGAATGAACCTGAGGTCCACTACCTGCACCTGAAAGAGAACCATCCTTACAGTCCGGCACTCCTCAAGTTCTATGATAAGAGACACTTCAAGTTCACAAACTCCAACTTTGCCAACATGCTGCTGCAGGTGCGCTCATGAGGCACGGCACAACACGATCTGACACACACACGGCTTGGGTGGCTAACAGACTTTTATGAACTGCAACAAGTTCTTATGAATAGTAAAAGCTTCATCAGTGTACCAGAAACAATTTCTGTTCACAGGTAAAGTACTGTAGCACAAAATGTGAACACTTCTTGTGTTTGTGTATATATTTATGAGATTGCGTTCACTCTTCCACCAAAAATATAATTTCCAAAAACTGTCACTAGATGAATAACATATTTAATCACATGCCCTTTACCACAAGGTTATTAGATGGTAGCATCTATGCTGAGGTTGTAGAACATGCAATTAAGAAATATTAACACCTAAAATTAATTAGTTTCTTACAAACATACTTTTGATTTCTCAAAATGTTGCCGCAGCCACTTAACACGTTATTCAAATAAAAAAAAACATTACTTGGAGTGGGCGTTTCATGACTTGTTGCTAGGTGGCCTTGGCTTGATAGTATTGTGCTAGTAAACTATTGTCACACCTCAGTATTGTACTTGTCTGCAGAAAAACGCTTTATAATTTGAGCAATGTGTGTGTTTGGTTGGATTGTATACAGAGTGGAAGGTATCAGCAGAAAGTAAAACATACAAAAGGACACTTAGTTTGTTATTATTATTATTATTATTTAACAATGTACTTCCACACTTGCAAATTATAAACATTATAAAATAATTTAGCCATTGGGCCACCTCATTTCTAAACAACATATAACTTTGGTGTTTCATAATTTTTTATATAAATGAGTAATTTTTATGGATTATAATGGTTTGCTTGTTTTTAAACAAACATCTAAACATTTCTCCATTATTGCATTGATTGGATGTTGACATGATTCATTTGCGAGACATAACACATCACATTAATTTAATAAACTGCATGTTGTGAATGGTGAACTATTTAAAATATAATTTAATTTAAATTATGTAATATAGTAAATTTAAATCTGACTTCTTTTGAGAATTATTAGTAGATACCTGTGATATAATAAAATGAATAAAGTACAATGAATTAAAAAACTATTGGGAAAAGGGGCAGTAAATTGGACAGAATAAACACACATTAATTCTAAAATTCCAGATATTGTGTTTACAATAATTTCAAAATGACGTATCTTGTTAAGTTTTGGGCAGGGTTGAAGTATCTTTGTAAAGGTACATCTCGGATAATACTATGTACATAATTGGTATTTCTGGTGTTTTGCAGGAATATTTAAATAGATAAATAAAGAATAAAAATGTGTGCTGAAAAAAACACCTGTTTTTATGTTCATCATTGTCATGAACATCTATAACTGTTTGTGAATTAAATAGTTAGTGGGAGAAAAAGATTATATACATTAAGACAAATGTTAAAAATTTATATAAGATATGTGGGATTTTAAATATATATGATTCAGTGAATGTTGGTAAAACTTGTAACAAATATTGCTCTCAATGCTACGATACCATTATTGAAAACAAGATTATCAAAGAAAATTATAAGGTGTTGGTTAATGGAATTATAATTTTTTTAAGTTCGTGTGCATTTTGAGTGAGTTTTGTTACGATGTGTCACATATTATATCAGTTATAGTTTTCCTTACTTAATTGGGACTAAAATACAAGACAAACAAGAGGTTAATCGAAATTTGTAGAGCTTTAGTATATGCCAGGAAAACAATGACAGTAATGGTAAAGAGAAGAGCATTTTTATTTGTAAATTTAAAACAAATGCTAATTGGATTAGATGTAATTGAAAAAGACTGAGTGAGAAAGGTGCAAGTTTATATTTTATCTGAAATGGACTAAAGGTTTTAAAGGTAAACATTTCTCAACATAGGAAAATAAAGCGGATTTGTAAAATCGGGTAATTTGTGCAATCAGTAGCCGAACTTTTGGGTTTGGTCGTGGATTTTTTTTGTAGTTATATTTCTAGGCAAGGGTGTTGTTACTACTATCTTTGTTCTATTTGTTGTAATATACACCTCTTTTTTTCAAGATGTATAGTAGACTTAAGTGATATAGTAATTTTAATTAGTATTTACATACATTGTAAACATCTCTTGATGGAAGATGGTCATATTAAATGATTTGCTGCCTATATTTAAAAATATATATTGGTTATCAATTTTGTTTGAAATACATAGTTAATATTGCCATGCCAAAATAAATGGGATAGTTAGAAAAATGAAAAATTGCTTTACAGATACTTATTTGATTTTTTTTACCATGAATACTTGAAAATTAAAGGCTTTAAGGTTTCCAGCTACTCAAAGGAAAGTATCCTCACTGCAGTACTTCTTATGGGAAGGGCAGTTCAAAATTACTAAAACAAGCTTTAATTGTCTCTCAATGTTGTGTTTTAGTTCTGGTAAAAATAACTGAAGAAGGCAAAATTTATATTTTTTAAGAATTTACTTTTACTCAGAAAAAGGAAATACATCAATCTGAGAAATATTCAATTTGAAATCATATTTGGTGCTTTGCAACGCAATCATTTACTATCAATCTACATTAAAAATGATGAACTACTCGATTTGAAATAATCTTGGGCATTTTTCAGGTGTGAATGTGTTGTATAGCTCAGATTGGTTAAGGTTAAGTGGTGGCACTCCATAACTTAACTATAACATGTCTCAAACAATCACTACTTTTAGGGGTGTTAAAATGCTTTTTTCAATTTGAATGAATGTATAAAATATTCTCCAAGCCAAATTGAAGTTTGAATACCTCTTGTTCTTTGTTTTATACTTGAAAAAAAAAAAGTGCTTGATTTTTAAAATTTTATCTAGTAAAACCACTTAGAAATTGTTTTAATGCACACTTTTTGGCCATATTTAATTCTAATCTAATAAATCAACATGCACTTCAATTACCTTATAACTTTTTTATATGAATATCAATTTGTAACATCTCAAAATTTAAAATTGTATTAATATAACATTAATGCAGTATTTTAGCTGTCAATATTTTTATTTGCTAAAGGTTCATAATTGTTGAAGCCAAATTTTTTTAAAAGTGAATTTGAAGTGTGTATATATATATATATATATATACACATACACACACACATACATATATATCTCTTAGCAAAGTCGAAGATTCAAAGTCTTACACACTCCTAACTGCTATGTATTAATATGTAAAGGATCTTTGAAAATATTTGTTTATTGCGTATAGTCCAATTTTCATACAGAAAGGAGTGGTCACTCTCTAAAAACTGTTTGGCAGGGAACTTTCCACTCTAAAACAATGTCTTTGCCTGAAAGTTTCTTGGCCAATCTATTTTAACAAAGTTTTGTAAGTAAGATTATATAAACAAACAATATTTGGAGATCTATTGGGCACTTTTTAAACACAAGGTTACATAATTAAATACAAGTCACACTTAACAAAAGTACCTAACACCGAACCTCGGTAACATCTGGGTGTAAGGTAATCATGGGGACAGCGGAGCAAACACAACTGATTTAGTATTTTTTAGAAGAAAATATGCCTTTATTTGCTACAATTTTTAACATCAAAAGTGTTAGCTAGTAATTATTGAATATATTTCCAGGTACTTTATGAAATATGATAAACACATATCAAATTTTGTCATTTCATAGGTTGCAAAAATTATGACTATACATGAACAAATAACTGATATTCAAAGAAGAAATATAACTGCTCCCTTTGTAAACCAAAAATTATGATTGATAAACTTGACTTTTTTATTTTAATTTATTTTGTGTTTTGGGGGAAGGGGAGATGAATTTGGAATGTTATCACTGACCTTGTTTTTATCTATTCGGAATGTAAAATATTTGCTTAGGAGTTGAACTGCTGATCATTCAACTGGTGACCATAAATCAAATTTATTCTTAAGAAGTTGTAATTGAGCAAAAATTTAGATCTTCAAAAGATCTCAAACATGATAGTAAAACAAACCTTAAAATGATTATCTTATTGTTCATAAGGTAATAAGTAATTACAGAAATATACTATATTAAAACATACCTAAAAAAGTTTTCCCCAAAGAAATAATTAATTAAATGAAATGAATGGGCAGATATTTATGGTTGGCCCTAAGAGACCAAATTTTTAGAGTTCTGCAAATAGTTTTGATTCAAAATATTTATTTTATTGTACGATCCAGTAGAAAATACCATGATAATCTATACTGAGTAGAATTTTAAACAACGACCTTGAGTGTAGTCTGATGCCACTGACAAGTATATCAGGTAACATCCAATGTCGAATGGAGACACAAGAACACATGTGTTTAGACAAAATGCACACACCCTTGTACAGTTATGGTCCTCGGTTTAAAACTAGTTTTTATGTAAAATTTGAGTCTTAACAAGAATAATTATGGTTGATGGTCAAATGTCCTAAGTTAATGTCTGTGAAGTTTCAGTTGTTCTCATAGTTTATATTTAAAAAGTCAAATGAAGGTGTAAGCCCCAGATGGGCTTTATTTTGTTATGATTTAAACACAATCTATTTATATTATTTACATGCAGTATTCTCGTCTTTATTTAATTATTCATTTTCATTCTTGTAATTTGATTATTATGTTTGTTAATAATAAATATTATAGTTCAATTATGTTTTGTTTTTCCCTGATTGGTATGCCTGAGACTAGATGATGTGAAAATGAGATGTAACTAAAATAAATATATAAATACACATAAAGAAAAAGCTTGTTTTATTATCAAACCTAGTTAGGTAATATTTTATGTTATTTTTTACAGTTTAGTTGTTAAGAGAAGCGTTAGGTAATATTATGTGTTATTTTTTAAAGTTCAATTGTTAAGAGAAGAGTTGAAGGGGGTTATTTGTATTTCCCAACAGCAACCTCTTGTTAAAATTCAATAAGGACTAAAACAAACAAATTGGTATCAATGCAATATAATACAATAATGAAGCACAGCTTATTTTTATAAACGGAATTGGGTGTCATGAAATAAAACAAAATATCAACCAAGATAATTATTGCATCTCACTAAGGTATTGTCTAGAATGTTTCAACATTAGGAGAAGGTGACCTGGCGATCTTGAGCTAAGGTGTCAAACTTCTGTGCTGGGTTCAATCCTCGGTCTAGGCACAAATTTATCTGATTGCCAAACCCTTCCTTCACTTCTCACAAGGCGTGTGTTGATCACAACTTGTAAATGTGTGAAATGCCAGGCCTCCACCGTGGTTCGGATCCCACGTTAAACTGTAGGTCCTCCATTCCAGCTTACAATCGCCCTACCATTATACATTAGTGTAAGTACTTATAACCCGAAAGCGGTGCTAATAATAACATTGGTTGGGCTGCATTTGGGGAAGAGGGTATGGAATTTTTAAAATTCACGCCCTAAGCTTGTCTTTTTAAGGTCATCCTGAGCTGAAAATATGATATAAAGTAAGAAATCTCCCTCCCTGACCACTCATAAAATTATACATATTCTTAACTTGCAACTGTAAAGATCACTACTACTTCACTGCTATAACAATTGCGATTTGTGAACACAATTATTACAACCTGACAAAAAATGTGCACCACGTAACACTTTGCTGGACAGGCTGCATTACAGAATAGCCCGTACAAGTGCCGAATTGCGCGACCCTCTCCTTACCCCACCCTGGAGCTCAACCAATTACCGCCGCGAGCACATGTGCCAGACAGACATTTGGACTGCTTTAGACCACAGCCTGGCATGGAGAAATATTGTGTTTCTACTTTCCACTCCATTGCTAGGCAGGCACGCAGAATAAGACCTAGTTTGTAGCAACCATAAGTTATTAAGATAACGTTTATTTTAATGTTTTAAGCAGCTAGCAGTTAATACCATGATTATACTGTTAATTCCAAATAGTTCAGATAAGTCAGTGAGGGCTGCAGCAGGCCCTATACAATGAGCCATCACTGGTTGGGATTATAGAGGGATGTCATTAGTCAAACATTTGTTAAAATAAGGTAAGTACCGTACTTCTGCAACTGCTCAACAGCTTTAGCTTCTTCCTCTTGATCCTGCTGCAGAACACATTCCACAATTTACATGTCTGTAAACTCTTCATGGCACCCTGCATTGTCTTCAGTTTGTGCAGCTGAAATATTTTTGAGTTTCTGTAAATACAATAAATGCAAGTAGAGACATGGAAATTATTTTCTTGTCATCTTTTGTCGGTTTTGCTTCAAGCAATGTTTCATCATCAAATGGCAGAGTTTCCAGGACGCTATAAGGCTAGCTGGTAGAGTTCCAAACTTGTGCATGTTTATAGGGATAGTTCACATTTGTCTTGCTCGTTTTAACTGTGCAGCCTCGACTTTGTCTTTGAAAAACATTAGCACAACTAAACAACACTTTTCTTTACATTAACAATGGTAGACTTACCCACAGAATTCTGAGTAGCTACAGTAGCCCCGTGGCTTCTTTGGTGCTGACTGACAGCTCACAGACTTCTGACGGTCAACATTTAGGTATATACCTAAATTTTGATGTCAGAAGTGACGGCTGCTAAACACATGTTTTTGCAGATCATATGGTTTGGTGTAGGGATACATAATTTGGTCTGGTAACTTTTCAAAGCCATCAGTCGTCTCAGCTGTGAGCTGTCAATCAGCCCCAAAGAAGCCATGGGGCTACTGTAGTTTGATAAATGTATCTCCTTGCTCAAGTTTATCAAAAAATACTTTTATGCTTACGCTTGTGTTATGTTTTCTTTTGTTCGACAACATTACATTATAAATTCACATAAAACACTAGTACACTATCAATACAAGAGGTTAAATGTCTTAAGATAAAAAAAACACCAACGGAAGCTTTAGAGAGGTCGGAGGGAGCCAAACTCGGGTAAGGTTAACATCACATACGTACCCATCTCAATGATTGTCAGGGCACATCAAGCCCCTTCTTTGGCAGAAAAGAGTAAAACACTTGACTGGACTATGGCTAGATTCTACTTTCAAGAATTGAGAGACAAGTTCAAACAGGCAACTACAAAATCTAAGCAACAATGACTAACATCTAGCCATATTAGTAATTGTTTTATTCATTTTGTTGAAAAAGCGGCCCATTGCGGCCTGAAAATTACTGGAATGTGTTGTGAACTTTAACAGAATGTCAACTAATATTGGAAATATACTTTATTCTATTTTTGATACTGGAATACTGGAAATATACTTGAAATGTGAATCAGATACTGGAAAAATACTAAGCCTCTTCTCATTGAGTGAAATGCTGGCTACAGCAATTTGCATCAAGATTTTGAGATCTTAAACATTTATAATTTGAACACTACTGATAGACTTCGATATAAGCAACATGGTAGTATCTTCAATCTGATCTCATGCCAAGAGAAATAAGTATATTGACCGGGTGAATGCTGCTAGTAGGAGCAAAAAAATATTTCATTTGGCTGTTGCAGCCAAAAATGAAGTGTCATCTGTAGGCCTACATGGTGAAGGTGTACATTCTAGTGCTAAATACCATGAAGTACTTTTGACACTTGAAACTAAACCTAGTTGCTCTATTCAGAGTTTCCTTGTCAAAGATGAAGTTTCTCATCCTGAAATAATTATATTAGCTATTTATCAAATGACACATTCTTCTGCTAGTAACGGCAGGGCACTGATTTGTGAATAGTATATGTGCCACCATAGTTGGGTGTGCAAAGTCTACTTTTTCAATTCGAAGTAAACTTCAATCGAAAATAAGAAATATTCTCCACACTGAATCAAAGTTTGAAGATATTTGTTAGTTTTTTATGCTTGAAAAATATACTATTGTATTTATGTAACTTTAGACACGAAAATCACTTAGATTTTTATTTGCACAATTTTTTGAAATATGATGCTGCTGTTATTATCACAACTTACAAATCAATTATTTCATATTTTCCCCATGTGGATATAGACATACCAGGAATTATGGCACTTTGCTTACACTTTAAATTGCCACCATGCCTCAAATTTAAGGCACTATCTTCACAAATAGAACAACTTAGCGACACGGTGATACCGCTTGCATTAGTGTCCAGTGATTTGTATGCTTACATGTAATGATAAGTGAAAACAATGCATTGCATCATGTTGTGCCAATATTCAAGTTATAAAAGCTCTGGAACCTAGTCATGGGTGTAGGGAGAATTTTATTTTTGGGGGATGGAGGTTCAAAATCGTAAGTTTATGACAAATAATTTGTAGTGATCTCTGTTTGTAGAGTTTTTCTAAACTATACACTTTTTTTTAACATCTATTTAGAATAGTGCTTTCTCTGAAATTTTTATGCTTCTAATATCTATTTTAAAAAGTGCTCCTCACCAAGATCTTATTTTTTAAATTTATAATGGTCTAGAATCTATTTAGATTTTAGTGTGTTCTTCACAGATTTTTTTTTTCCTTCATAAAGTAGAAGCCTCTAAAAGCTATTTGGAGTGGTCCTCAACTAGATTATTTTTTTTTAAATATTTGCTTTTATAAGTTACTGAAATTGGTCTCCCTCTAAAATATTTTTGAAAATGTAATGCTTTTAGAAGCTACTTGGAGTGGCCCCCTAGCGGTATTTATTTTAAAAGTCTAATACTTCTAGAAGCCATTTAGAGTAATATTTGCCTAGAACCTTTTTGAAAATTAAATGCCTCTAGTAGCTATTTGGAGTGGTCCTTCGCTGGCAAATTTTTGAAAAGTGAATGTCTCTATAGGTTAAGCTTTATAATGAAAAGACAAAAAAAAATTGAGGGAGGGAGGTGTGAACCCAATAACTCCCCTCCCACTACCTAAGCCCATGAACCTAACCTGTCATAAGTGTGAGATATGCCTGTATTGATTTGTAATGTTTTAACAGCTCAATATAGCAATAAGTGACCATATAGTTAGTATTTTAGCTGTCAATATTTTTATTGGCAAAGCTTCACAATAGCCAAGTTAAAGTTTCAAAGCTTCGCACAGCACTAGTATCAGATGCCCAACACGAATTTATGGTCCAAAACCATCTTATAATTCGACCACCATGTGGTACAAATATTTATAAAAATAAAATGTAAGAAGTTAAATGAAAAATTCAAGACATCTGAAAAGCATAAAGTGCATACAAAAATAACTTCCTCGAAGCCCATACAACTGGCAGGAAATTTAATTTTACTTGATTGACAGTACATAATGCAGTACATCAATGTTTAAAATTGCATCAACCCATGAGTTTGAGAGGCTTTGTAGTGAACATTTAGGTCTCAAATGACAATCGTGGGCTTCTTAAACTAATATGATTTTCAGATGTATCCAAATTTCATCAAAATTGATTGGCAAACAGGTTTAAACTATGCAAACCACCAAAAAAGTTTACATTTTCACACAAGTGTGGTCGCAGCCTCCAGCTCATCCACAATTTGAAAAATGGGAGGTTGTGAATAAGTACTGTGCCAATAAATTTACAGTTTTCACTGGAAATTCTCTTATTATGAAATCTATTTTAATTACATTTTTAATGCTTATTAAAAGTAATGTTCATACTTTCAAATAAAAAATAAGATGGTTAAAATATTATTTCTAATAGACAATATGACTCTATAAGGAAAACCTCTTTTCGCTTTATGAGGCAATTGTATTATATTTGGAAGAAGGTACAGGAAAGGTGGATAGAAACATATAAAAGGGAGGACAAACACAATATGGCCTTTACAATGAAAAGAAGAACACAGTTCACACTTTACACTGCTGCCAATGGACAAAGAGGTAATGGATGTCTCTTAAAGAAAATTGATCGCCACCACCCAATCCCCCGACCCAGGTTTCATTCTATCGGAACTCATCAGGGAGGAGTGTGAAACGCGCAACGCAACTTCCTAAAAGAGAAAACCAAAAAACACAAAAGAGGAGAAAAAAAAAGGAAAGTGTTTGTCCCCCCTTTTATATGTTTCTATCCACCTTTCCTGTACCTTCTTCCAAATATAATAGACAATATGAAATAGTTAATGCTTTTTTATTCAAATTTAGTGAGTTTTGTAAAATATTTATTGCAATGTTGATAAACAATGATCTTAGAATGGTTAACCAACAAAACTATATAGATAAATAGTATCTGATGTTAGTTTTAGAGTTGACCGTATTAATACAAGTTTTCAATATTTTACAATCAATATGTATTCTCAATGTTTCATTTTTAATCTAACCGAAATTATTATGACTTTAGAAATGGACAATTTAAAAATAGGAAAAATATCTATTATTGAAGTGTTTAGTGAACTATTTAGCTATTTTTCTTGTCATGGCAATGCAACTTCAATCGAAGATAATTTTTCAAAATTAACAAAAATATAAAATTGTTTTACCAAATGAAAGTGGTTTTATAGCTGTTTTATGTAATTAATGTGAAATTTGATATTAATTTTTAAAATGTGTTAATTTACTGAATGATTTATAAGTGAAACGGCCGATATCATATAACTGAAATAGTCTATAGTTACCAGTGTGTTATAAAAATTAATTTATATGTAGCGTCTACATCAAGAGGAAGCTCTAAAATGATGAGCCTATATAACTTTCAATCTCAATCTTTAATGGGGAGCCCTTCTTGAAGCTCAAGATTCGAGTACTTGCAGAGTTCTACCATAAACACCACCCATAAAAATATGTTGATTGGTTGATTAAATGATTGATTAATTATGTTTTTTTTTCAGAATACACACAACAGCTTTGCGGGAAATATATAATAGGCTTGAAAGGCTGGGTTTAGCTTTGTTGTGTAGGACCTGATTTTTTTGGAAGTTTATGTTAAGCGTGTTTGATTTTTTTAAATTATAAACACATACAAAATTATTTTTATGTTACCCTTTTATTCCTTCAAACCATAAATTGTAGTTCTTTTAAGTGAATAAACATTAACTAAACTCACAAACACAGCTTTATTTAGCATTACAAAAATTCTATCAACACGTCTGTGTTCTCTTTTATGTTATTCCTTTTACATGTTTCTTTCTAAGTGTCCTATCATTCTTTACAAACTTCTTTTTTCTCCCTTTTGTGCATTCTGGTTTTCTCTTTTTAGTTGTGTTATGTATTTCACAATTCCTCCTTATGAGTTCGGATAGAATGAAACCTAGGTTGGGGGATTGATGGTCGTGATTAATTTTCTTCAAGAGGCAACCATTACCTTTTTGTCCAATGGGAGAAATGTAAAATGTGAACTGTGTTCTTCTTTTCATTTTAAAAGCCATATTGTGTTCATTCCTTTTACCTTTTTACAAATATAATACAATTAAATCCCAAGGCGAAAAGAGGTTTTCCTTATTGTGATAAAAAAAACTCAACTAAACTGAAAAACAGAAGTTGATATAGCTACAAAATTGCCATTTAAAAAACCCTAATACACTAAAACCCCTTTAATCATAATAATTATATAAAAATAATATTTTATGTGTATATAATTTTTAAAAGATCAAACAAGCTTAAACTTGCCTTTAAAAAAATCAATCAAGCTTAACCTAACCTTCAAAGTCAATTAAAATCAAATTATTTTTATGGATTAATACATTTGTAGAATGGTTATTTACATGTAAAGTTGACATGTGTGCATTCTGACATTCTGAAAGATAAATTTTGATGAATTATTTAACCAACCAATCAAAGTATCGTAATGAGTGAAGCTTTCTTGTGTCTTATAGAATAAATAACACTGCAAGGTAAGATATTTTTTGTAAAATATTTCCTCTAAAGGAACCATACCCGGTCTCTACCTGTCTTTTTTACTTTTATTTGTGCTTATTTGTATTTCTTCATTCTCATATTTACTTAATGATATATTATTACATGCCTAATACATTTTATTTCATAACTACAATGAATCGAGGAAAATATTTAGTTTTAATATTGTATAATGTAATTATTTTTGAGATGTGGATTTATATGGGTGTATAAAGTTCAATGTTTCATTTTGAAATTATGGTAAATTGAGATTTAAATATTTTCATTTTTGTTTTATGTTGAGAAAATATAATATATTTAATTAGTGTAAGTTTAGTTTCAAACATCAAGTATTATCTACAATAAGTTTCTTTGCAAAAAATATATATTTCTCCAAAACATATTAATCAACTTGCTATCACAACATATAAATTGATTACTTCAAATTTTTGACATATGGACATTTTATTGCAATGTACATTTCATGACAGCATTGACTAACATATATTGAAATATTTTGAGGGTCAATTATTTTTACAGTGAAGCTCCAGTAGATTCATATAAAAATGTTACACTAAAGTCAAGATAAGCTATTGTTAAAATCAAAGTTGAAGTTTTTGAAAAGGTGCATACCATAATTAATTTACACTACATGTTTTGCAGACACCGAGTAGTAAACTAGATTTAATGGAATGTTTTACCAAGCACAGTTCAGGTGTAAGTATATTACATAAGTACAAAATATACACAGCATACTAAATATTACATTACATGTACATATAATATGTAATACAATAAAAGTAGAGATGTCACAGTTCCTGTTTTTCTTGATTCCAATTCTTTAATATTAATTGCGATTTTTCTATTCTTGATTTCATAACATTTAGGATTTTTAACCATTTCCATGCATACAACCTCAAATTAAAATAGGTTGTTTATTCCAATACTGTACATAATATTATAATTGAG
>CABFVX010000812.1:171954-187022 GCA_902151425.1 Timema shepardi
GGCATCATGGAGTTGGGGCAGGGGTAGCAATATAAAAGGTGTAATTAGTAAACAAAGAGACTTAAATAACAGCTGTGTTTGATTTTTGCAAAATTAATAGAAAACAAAGATCGAGTACAATTACAATTTCCTGGTTAAATGGCCAAAATCTAATAATGTTCTAATGGGAAATTACCTCATTCTTAATATTGCCATTTTGTTTAAGTACCAGAACTTTCTTTGGGATTATATAGTTAAGAATCAAGGTAGAGAAGACATTTATATAAAAATTGATTATTGATTTGTTTGACACCACCAGTAAGAAAGTAAGAATCGGGGCTATCAAGGTATTAGGGTACCATGTTTGAGTTCTTTAACTAAAAGGCAGCAATACTTTTCTTTAGTTTTAGAGTAACAGAGAAAACTCTTGTCAGAAGCAGATTAAAAGTTTTAAGATAAAAAAAACTACATATAGGTCAACTTTTGAGGAGAACTTCCTATTTACTTTTTTTGTTGGCTTTCCCACATTTTCCTGAATGACCATATTTAAAATAAAAATGTCAAGAAAGCAAAGCTTCCCCATTAGATCCTATCTCGAATCAGAGTACAATAGTCATAGATGTGTGACTAAGAAATGTGGACTAATGTTCTCGGATCTGAGGACTCTCCTAGCGTGTCCTTGCCACACACATACAGGAAATGGTGCTGGCGAGTGTAAGTATCCTCAGTCTCGGAAACAACCACGCCTTTGTTGGAATCGGCTGAAACAAAAAGAGTTTATTTTACATCTTCTTTAAGTTTTGTTGTTGTTTTAGAACAATGACATGTAAATGTGGAAAGGGGTGGGGGAATGGGAGGTAGGGAGGAATACGGAATATTTACACTTAGAGACAACAAAACAAGAGCGAGTTTTTAAACAATATCAGGGCTTACGAATAACACGTTATTTGTCATTGATAAATGTGTAATAATTGGTATTACACATTTATCAATGAAAAAATAAAACAAAATAAGGTAAAATTCAATCAAATACTCATTTCTGCATTTGTTCAAACAAAGCTCAAGTCTTTTTTTTTCAAACAGTCATGTTTGCTTTGAAAGAATTTTAGTAAGGTTTGGTTCCTTAAATACTTTGGGATATTTGAGCTTAGAATAAATTCCAGAGATGAAAATATTGTGTGTGTGTATATTAATATATATATATATATATATATATATACATACATATATATACATACATACATACATACATATACACACACAAAATATTTTCATCTCTAAAATCTGGAATTTATTCTAAGCTCAAAGTATTTAAGGAACCAAACCTTACTATTATATATAAAAAATATTATATAACTCACTGTTGAGAACTTTTGTGAGGACCCCCGGGATGGATGACCTGCTTGATCCCTGTCCAGGGGGCAGTCCCTGACTGTTGGCAGCTACCGGACCACTCACTGCTCGGCCTGTGGACACCTTCCCCTGTCCGTCGTCACTGCCAGCTGTCAACCGTTGTAACTGAACCAGAGTAAAAGAGTTAATAAATATATGTTGTTGAATGTAATGCTCTTACTTTAGGAGCAAGACTCATGTGTTTTTAAAAGGTTTTTTTTACATCGAAGAGAGTTGCAGTTTTAAATAATTGATACTTATTATATTTCCAACAGGCGAGTACAATTATATATAATTAAAAATTCCTTTACTATCCTGTTTCCTTAGATTAAGTCCCTAAGAGCCAACACACAATGAGTAAAAAAAAATTGCAGATATGCAGGCTACCAACTTGTATGGTAATTAATTTGTATTACAAGGTTGAGAACAATCTATGCAATATAATTAAAGTGAGGAGGATAGTTAGGAGAGAATGTACCAGCATTTTCTTTAGAAAAAGATGAAAAATCTTTTTGGTGGGAAAAAGTTAAGCCAAAATATTTTTATAACTCTCCATTTTGTAATGATGAAAATTGATAAAAGGTGTGTGTGTGTGTGTGTGTGTGTGCGCGCATTGTATTCTTCCCATATTTTCCCTCTTTCTTTAGGTGGGTTTTCTTGATTAAATTTACACTGATTGTTTATATTTTAATTTTCTTTTACTTTTATCAATTTTTCATTATAAAATTTTATAATTCTCAGCCATTTCCCAGGTTTGTGTTCACATAGCAAAAAAAACCAACTAATTCCTGCCCCACCCATATGTCAAAACTCTGTTTTGTTTATTTTGTCATTTATAAAATGTTGTTTTTAACAGTTTCTTAAAAGTATGCAAATTTTAGGAAACAAAGTTAGAATGTTATGAGCTGGCCTATATTTCTCAAGCAGTCCAAGCCGATATATATAATTTTAGATGTAAATATTGAATATTATTATTTATAAAGAAATTTGGGATGGCCCCTTGAATGTCTTGGTTCCTTAAGAGTATATGAAACTATATCGAATTTGAGAGTTGAGAAACTATTCAATTCATGACTCAAAAAAATTATAGATGTGTCGAATTATTATTTTATCAAATCCGAATCTTTATTTTACCCACAAATCCTGGATCTAAAATCTGAATACCACAATGACATTGGAGTAGAAATTGTTTAGATAAATTATTATTATTATTATTATTATTATTATTAGCACCTCGTCTTACTACCCATTCGGGTTATACGCACTTACGCTAATGTGTAATGGTAGGGTGATTGTGAGATGAAATGGAGGACCTACAGTTTAACGTGGAATCCGAACCACGGTGGAGGCCTGGCATTCCCCACATTCACAAGAAGTCTTGTCAGAGGTGAAGGAAGGGTTTGATAATCAGATAAATCTATGCCGTATTTAGATAAAAAGAAAAAAAAAAGTTTTCACTGTCATAGACAGTTTCTTCTGGTTAAGAGAGTAAGATAGGGTAGGGTAAATAGTTAAAAGCTGTCTATGACAGTGAAAGCTTCTCCCTAAATGTATGTTGTTTTAGTGTTCTATCTAAAGGATTTACACTCCAGTATCACCAAGGTTAATTTGGCCATCCCTCTTAATTTATACCATGAATTAGCCTAGTGCTCTATCCCAAATAATAACCTCAAGAGAAAACATTTTAGGTTCTTGGCAACAAAAAAATAGGTATCATATCCAGTTTCTTTTTGGCAGTTTTTACAGACAAGGATAAGAGATAGCTATGGTCACCTAAACTACTTCCTCCCCCCAATCCCACTCCCTGTGTAACATTCCTTGCCATAAAGTTTTATAGATTCCTTTAAACTAAAACAAGCTTTATTGGTTAATGTACTTAATGAGAGATAACACACGTATTCAGGTTATTTTTGCACTTTGTTGGTCACAATTGTAATTATATTGCTATATGTCAATGTCTGACCGAGCCTACTATACATTATCTGACACCAATATGAATGGTCGTGGTGAGCCTAACCCTATCCCACTATCTGACACAAATATGTAGAGTGACTGGGGCGTGCTTATTATACATTATCACCGCATTCTGACACTAAAATGTAAGGTGGGGTGAGCTATCATGTTCGAGTGAGGGTTCTAAGCAAGAGATTCAAGAAAACACAATCACATACACTCCTGTTAGTTTATTCCCCAAAGCAATCTGCTCACATACATTGCCGTCAAACTCATGACACCTTCTGTCCAGTCGTTCACCCATCCCTGGTCAACATATCGCTTGAGATCCCTAACTTACGTCGGCAACAGTGGGATCACAACTCTGTAACCACTGTCCAACCATTGTATAACCAATGTCTTAATCGGGGTTACACTCATGGCGCATGAGGCAAGCCGTCGCAAAACGGACTCATCTTATTACCTACTTGACAACTGTCTACAACCAACTGCCCAGAGTTCTGCTCTAGGATACACACTAGCTAGAATCTGCCAACTAGGAGATTCCAATGACGGCATTAAGCACCAATCAACGGGCCTAGATCCACGCCATTCAAAACCACGTATTGCTTGAACATCACTTCACAGATTCAATGCTCTCCTATTGGAATCAGCTGTAATTGGCCTATGTGTGGATGTACAGGAAATACCTCACATTTCAAATGCTTGACTCTACAATTATTAACTGACCAGCGATAGTTGAACTTAACAATAGATATCAAACATGTTGAGAATATAACACTTGGTTGAGAGCCTCACATATACAATTTAGTTTGTTTTCTAAGTATGGAATTTTATGAATGGCTAATCATGTAGGAAAAGAGAATTTCTAGGCCAATAATTTAAGACATAGTTACAACACAAATTTTAAAATCTTTGTAGTAAGAAATGTAAAAATATTAGCACTTTGGAAACAAGACGGGAATAGGGTGCAATTTTTTACTTTTAAAGTGGATTCATTTTCAGACATGACTTAATTTTTTTTACTATCAAAGAAAGGGTTATTTTGAAGGTGTGACCTATATTCAGAGTCGGGCTATTTTCAGGTCAATATGGTAATTTTGTTAGTTCATGGGTCAAACAAATCCTTATTCTTGGGAGTGTCACATAAACCTTATATACCTAAGTTACATGGTTTCTAGCACCTAGCCAGTTTGTGAATCAGATTAAAAACTGCTACAACTAGTGTACACTAGTCAAAATAATAATAATGGACACATGAAAAAATGATAAGAATTTTGAATTTGAATTGTTTCTGAAATAAAGTATCGACTCTAGATTTGAACAAAATAAGATCTGCTATGAAAAATTTGGGATTGTCCCTCCGACCCCACACCTTGCTGGTATTTCATATGTAACAAATCATATTCTTGGTTCATTAATTAGAAAATATGCTGGTAAACCCCGATGTTGGTTGATCAGAGTGACTCTCACTCTAAGTTAAACAAACTCACTCTACCTATCATATGCTAGATACCAACTCACACACCTGATCGTCGATAGCCCGGAATTGCCACGCCCACTTAACATTGTAAAGGAAAGGCCGGTGGTCGAAGCGGTTGTCATCAGGGCTGTAGGTCTCAGCATGATAACTAGGGGTCAGCACTGTCATCTTGTGCCTATTGATGGCGTAACAACGGAAGAAGTGTTTCACCTTTTCTGCGACCTGTTGAGATATTGTGTCAAGTACACAAGATAATGGTTAACACACAATTATGTTCAATTATATTGATTAAATTTAACATTGAAAAGAAGGTAGAAGGACAAGGCCAAAGCACTTACCAGAAAATTGTAGGCCTCAAAGTTCACAATTTAAAACATAGCAAAACACATAATTAAGAAATTTTTGGGGTATATCAATCCCCATCTTCAGTAGAAGAAAGTAAAACACCAAATGGACTATGAAAGCAGGGCTGGAGGTAGATAGATCATGGTCACTTAGATAATGGTGTTGCCTGTTTCTTGATACTTTTGCTTGGATTCTGTTATTGCCTGTTCAAACTTGTGTCTTAATTCTTGTTATATGAATAGAATGTTGTATTTATATTATATTTAATTGATGAATTATTAAATTTTCAGTTATAAGTTATTTTTATTATTATTGTTTATATGGATTGACTAACTGGTATGAGTAGGCCTGCTTAGAAGAAAAGGAGAGCTGATTATCTAAGGGGCTATGGTTATTTAACCTGTTTAGAAACTGGTATAAATTAATTTATTTAATACAAAATTATTTTGTTATCTTGTGTTTTCTTTGATCAACTAGTACATTTCTGTTCATAAATAAAGCTAGCAATGTGCTCCCAAAACTTTGTTAAAATTGCTAATGAATGACACTGAATGAATTGTTTTTAAAACAATTACAATTCTGGGCTGATGAGAGCTCCTGATTATAGTTTCTGTAAAAGAACTTGTATTTGTGCATGCATCCAGTGAATCAATTAAAAAGGTCGACACACCTGTTCGGGTGTGCAATGACCTTGCCAAGTGTGTATCAGCTTGCAGAACATGGAATAAGGACCACATAAGTTCTTCTTGCGCAGCCGTCCAAACTCATTCAGCTCGACATATGTCATCCCCATGTCCTCTTCGTCGGTTTGTGTCAACTTCCCCGCAGACAGTGGCTCCAGTTCTGCAGTGGGAGGGGCAGACACTATCTCCGACAAGATGGGCAGGTTGAACCTGGAGCAGTTAAAATGAACGATAGAAAACTAGGAGTGGGACAGGTATGCATCAATATCAGTATTTAGAGGGCCTGATGCCTTAGCTAAGTGGTAGCATGTCTGTATATTGAACTAAGGGTACTGGGTTTGATTCCTGGCATGGTCAAAAAATTGATTATATGTGAAATTAAGGCTTAGAGAGTTATTGATAGCCGGATTACTGGGCTTTGAGTCTGTTATATAATTAAATTGGTTTGCAAGTAAAGTGATCATAATCAGTTGTTTCAGAAAATGTATGTTAAATATATTACTTATATATTGAAATTCAAGAATCTGAAGAAAATGCAGATAATGATGATAATAATAATAATACTTATAGCACCAGCAACATGCTTACAAATGAAAAGTTGGTGTTTGCTGTTGTAAGTTGCTGTGTGTTGTATCATGTTAATGTCAAAATAAACACAAATTGGTGTTTGTTGCAAGTATTTGTTTGAAGCGGTTGAAGACTATAAGAAAATATTAAACAAAGACAAACATTTAGCCACATAAATAAATGTTTCTTCTATTTGGACATTTTTTTCAGTTGAGACTGATATGTGGTATGTGTTGTTGTTATAAAGGTTGCACTAATAATTAGTTCATTGGTATAGTGTTTAAATGGAATTTAGAGAATTGCTTTCAATTAATTGATAATTACAAACAACATTTGTGTTTTGTAACCCCGAAGACATAAAATATAAGTGCAGGGCTAGCACTAAAACATCTTCTTTGTCCTAGATGTTGACAAAAACTACAACTTTTTCTTCAGTGTACTATTATTCCCGGTTGTACACCGTGAGAATCCATACAAAACAAGCAGATTAAAGTTGGTAAAAGATAGGACCATTACAAATATATTACTACCAAGTTTAACCAAAAGTAAACTATATAAATTTAAACAGTTTTTAGAGGGGTGGCGACAATGATTCGATCAAAAACAGAAGTATGTGGTGCACCATTAAAACTTTAATAAAATAGTAAATATTCAGAATAATATTGGTGGTACTTCAAATTACAGAAATTGTTGGGGTGGTGCATCATTCAAAAAGTTTGGGAACAGCTGCTTTAGAGCTGTTGTGAGGTTTACTAGATCTTTATTCCAACAAAATTATTGTAAAAACTAAACTAGACCCCATAACATTAATTTACAGCTTGATGTGAACAAATAAGAATTGAAAGGAGAACAAATTCTACCTATGTGGAGAAGTAAATGATTACAATTTTTTTTTTTTTTTTACAATTTTGATTCAAGAAAAGGTGGATTCGAACCATCTTTAAACTTTTTTATTATATCTATTTATATTTTATGCGCACATCCCAATGATATATGTATATATATTTTTAATAATTTATTTTTTCATAATTGTAGTCAAAACAAAGAGTATATTTTTGGCAGCATTTTAAACTTGTACAATGATGGAGTGGACTTAATAATATATTATATATTTGATACTGAGTTGTCTAAAAACATTTAGAATAAAACCATTTTTTTACTATGGTACTTCTCCATTTTTACAAGAATATTTTTTAAATGAATATAATAAGATTGTTTTAATTAATTATTGTTGATTTCTCTTCATTAAGAGTCTGCAAGTACTAAAATATGTGGGTTCAAGAAAGATCTTGGGACCTAGTGATTAAAGTGTATTTTGAACTCAAGAGGTGATTAACCTTGTCCTGGCGTATCCCAAGAAGCTCTTTAGGTCAGTTTTGGAGATCCCCCCTATGGGGTTGATATCGGCACTAGAGCAGTCGTACTTGGTCATGTAGCCCCTGAGCGCCTCGTCCACATTAGACGAGCCGAGCACCAGCAAACCACCAGAGCGGTTCCTCGCCCATAGCATGAGCTGGGCAAACAAATAGGCCAGCACCATGCGCAGACGGGCCTAGCAAGATGGAGTACATAAAAATTTAGGATTTCTTAATTTGTTCTAAGGATCTTAACAATACACATGGCGCAACTGGCTTAGAGTTTCTCGAGACTTCCTTATTGTAGTGCACCCACCTGTGTGTTCTAATTAGGGTCTTGTATCAGGAATCAAAGAAGACTCCTGTCTCCTAAAACTATTGGATTAGCGCTCGTGGTCCCTGCAAGACATAGCCTGTTAGCAAATCCTGGACCTCATAAAAAGTCTCTAGCTATGACACACTATCAGTGGAACATATATTTGGATGCATCCTACTTGGTATTTCATTTTATTTTAGATTCAAGTAAACAGAGAAAAAAAAGTAGGGAAAGACAAACAGATTGTAATGGCGGCTGGTTGTCAATTACTAGCAATTTCCAAAACTTGTTCTCTTGTGGGTTGAGTCGCACCAATCGAGGGTTTTTATTAGTTTAAAATGAGTGTTTTAATTGTTATTATAATCCCTATAATGTTTGTTTTTATTAAACTCAAATATCATAACGAAAGATAAATATTTTAGGACAGCTAGTACGTTTGTAAATATTTGTATTTGAAAGCTCAAGTTGTGGAATGTGTGAAGACAGGGGTGGATTTACTTTTCATTAGGCCCTGAGTTGAAGCAGCCTGCCACCTACTTAAGGGGCGCGAAAATTCGAATTTTTCCTAGAAATGAAAAGAAAAATAATTGAACAATAAATTATGTTGATTATAATTTTGAGGTAGTAAGCATGAGTTTGTAACTGGATTGTCAATTTTTTGTTTTTAACTTCACAAGAGGTAAATTATAATATCTTTGTTAGAGTCACACTAACAATGTGTACGCTACAAACTCTTTGTTCATTTGGCGCCCCTCAAATTTTCCACCCTAGACTACACCCCATAATCCCATATGTAAATCTATGCCGTAAGAAGCATGAAATGTGACACATGCTTGTGTTGAGACTGGTACCTGTATGTTTTGTAGAGCCAAGCTTTCCCTGGCACTGCCTCCCCGTGAAGCAAATTTGGGTACCAGCCCCGATATGGAAGTGAAGATACCCAGCACCGCACTCACTGCTACGTCTATACAGATGTTTGTGTGGTAGCTGGCAACATACAATAATGTCATGGAGAGACATGGCCAAGTGATATTTCTAAGATAGTTACTGGAACCAGTGTTAGGACAAATAATGATACAAACAACACTAGATTTCCAATGAAACAAATGACTCCTGAGAAAAGTTAGTGTGCCAGTGTGTTTTGTTTCTGCAGCCCGATTTACTACTAAACCAGAAATTATAAGATATGTACTTGCAATTGTTTGGAGAAAGAGTGAAAAACTATTTAGAAAACCAACTTTCAGTAAACCCAGCCGAGATTCAAACCCTGAGTCTCTGTCATTAGTAAATCATATTAGACAAGATTGTGTGTGTGTGTAACACTACATCAGGGTGCACAAGCTGCAAAAATCCCAAAACAGACTGACCTGCCAATTTGTTTGGCGAGGGCACCTGCCCGAGATCTTGTCTCAACAGAGGAGTTTTCGCTGCCCATGTAGCAGGTAGTTAAGAGTCGATTGCACAGCTCCTGGGGGTCTCGCGGTACATAATCAGGGTCACACACTATCTTACGTACGTCCGACAGCACCTGAGAGTCTGGAACAGGAAAAATTGAAAAATGTTTCACACATGGTGCATACTCAAGGCCACACACTAACTATGTAAGGCCAACAGCATCTGGGAGTCAAACATGAGACAGGTTTCACACATAGTACATATTTAAGGTCACACACTAACTATGTAAGGCCACAGCATCTGGGAGTCAAACATGAGACAGGTTTCACACATAGTACATACTCAAGGTCACACACTAACTATGTAAGGCCAACAGCATCTGGGAGTCAAACATGAGACAGGTTTCACACATAGTACATACTCAAGGTCACACACTAACTATATAAGGCCAACAGCATCCGGGAGTCCGGAACATGAGATATATTTCACACATGGTTCATACTCAAGGTCACACACTAACTATGTAAGGCCAACAGCATCCGGGAGTCCGGAACATGCAAAGTATTTGTGTGGAAATGTTCCTATTTGTAAGTTTGAGTAAGATGTGACACATGAGTTGTTACAATACAGGATGAGGCAGAAGTAGCACCCTCTTTTTACGAATGAGTTTTTATAATCTTCATTGTAATATTTATAATCGTAATATTTAATTTCCAAGTTAACCGAGGTAAAATGGCCCATCGACGAAAAAAGACCAATGCGTGCAAGCAGTGCAACTTTATTGTAAAACACCAACAATAGAGCTTCAACCTCTCATTTGTTAGCAGAATTTGGTATAAGACAAGTGCAAAGTCATTACATGAAAAGCCTTATCAGAAAATTTGAAACTACAAGAAGTGTGTGTGATGCCAAAAGAGCTGGAAGACCACATTAAGAAACAAGTGAAAAAAAGGCTGCCAGATTGTTGCTATCGATTAGACATCTTTCACAAGAGCTGTGTACCAATAATAGATTGTTTGTAGGTTGCTTGAACACATTCATATGACGCCGTACATACCTCGTGTGTCACAATCATTGCATGATGTAGATTCAGATATGGTGGTTGGATGAAGCTACATTTAAATTGAACGGGAATATCAATCACAGATTAATCACCACCATTGTGTGTACTGGAGTGATGTTAATCCACATGTTATCTTAGAAAAATATATGAACCTATCATGAGTAACTGTCTGGGCAGCAATTTATTACATGGGTTTGACTGGGCCAATACTTTTTGATGGTAATGTTAATCAGGACCATTACTCACATGTCTTACAAACAGAATTCTGGCCTAGGGTTGAAAATGAGGTGGGTGTGTACTTTAAGCGGGACGGTGCACCAGAGCATTATAGTTATGGTTGGACAGAAATTTTGAACGGAGGTAGATATGCATACAGGAACTACTTGAGTGGCCAGCACAATCCTCGGACTTAAAGCTACTTTGTGGGGTGTCCTTAAAGATCTTGTGTACAAGGAGAAACCCTGAACCATTCCTGAATTGAAAGATACAATTCATGACAAATTCGCCAACAAATCTGTGGACTTATGCCGTTGCTTAAGTGAGGTTAATAAGCAAAATACCTGTCTTGCACATGATGGACAGCATTTCAAGTATTACAAATAAATTTTATGTAAAGCCGCACCCAGTATAGTGTTTATTATCTGGCAAGCTCAAAAATGCATTATTATCAAATCAAACAGAAGTGTTCATTTTATTATGGACTTGTGCGAATCCTATTCTGCTGGCTATGCAATCGCTACTATATTTAAATATCTAGGTTTCTCAAATGTCAACACTCAGAAACAAAAATGACAAATAATATTCATCTACTGAGAGTATTTAGCACTGCACAAAAAACTGTCCTTATTTGGTGAAAAATAACTGAGACTTTCTTAGACAGGGAGGTTTATTAAATAATTAATACGTCTGTTTTGAATGTAATTAGTTGTAAGATTTAAAGGAATAATAGAAATATCAAAAAATATTTATCTTGTTTTGTAAGTCATCATTTTGCCAACAATTCACAAGACTATGCAGTCCAGAATAAAAAATAATATAAAAATAAATAATGAAGACACAAGAGAGAACAATTCAATATAAAATTTGTACAATAGGTGAAAACTGGCTATTTATAAGTGTTTTAACTATTTAAAATACATTTTTAAACACAAACCAACAAATTAGTTTTCTTGGATTAAAATTAAAGTTTTATAGTAATCTGTATAGCAACAGTTAGAAATAAATCAAACATATAATTTTTTCTGCATGGAGAGCTGAAATGATGCGCAATCGCCCAAGACTCACTGCCATTTTTACCAGTCAAAATTTCACCAAAATAAGGGGTGCTAGATTAAACATGCAAGGTGTGAAAGATAGCCCATTTTTCTTCCCAATATAAAAAGCCAGCAAGTAGTAGTACTGCCAGTAGCATTATCATCAGAACCAGGATGAATCCGACCAGTAAACTTGTCCACGAAGCCAGCTCCTTGGCGATGGAGTCCAAACAGCTGTATAGGCCATCATTGCTGCATGGTAATACGTTTGTAATGTTATCCCTGTAACAGCATTCTATGGTTTTGTCCACGCCGCAGCATTGAAGATCACTACAAATGCTGGTCCATGTTTCATCATAGCAGGCGGCCGTCAATGTCTCCCAGAGTGTAGTGTTAAGGGAAGACCGATATTTGCCTTGCTTAAGAACAAGACCACCAGTTTCTTGAACAAAAACCATGCCAGTGCGGTACGCCACACCACGATACAAGGCAATCCCAAGAACAAACACTGCTGCCAAAGAGGCAACAATGAACAGCGGCAAGAAGACAGAGTGCTGTCGGCTGTTGAAGACCACACAAGCGATGGCAGAACAGGCTACAGATAAGATGCCGCCCACTGCAGAGATACCGAGAAGCCAGGCCATTTCAACATCCCGGGTGAGGTGGATCAGGGGTAGTGTGTCATGGAGAGCAGCAGCGCTAGTGAAAAGAATGATAAAGCTAGCACCAAGGATTAGCGAGACCCCCATGAACAAAAGAAACTGTCGCAGTTGGCAAGTATGCACGGGAGAAAGTCTCTGCAACTCTGAGGCATATAACAGAAGAGATGGAGCGTCGAAGCTTTGCCTATTGGAGCCTTTGGACATTTTAATTGTGTGGTGAAATGTTATTTTCTTCATGGATGATAAAAAAAACTGCTCTCAAAACTAAAGAATATTCTTTCTAATGTAATTATGTATGAATACTGGTACTTGAACACATTATTTTATGTTTTATAAATAGTAATAGAGATTAGTAAAATGTAAAGACAAAAAAAGTTTATAAACTATTTACTGTAACATAATATTACCCCAGTGTATCCTAGTAAAACAATTATTCCCCTTTAATAAAGCACGAGTTTGATAATAACTTTTCATATTAATTAGCTCACAATTTTGATATACATTAGTAATATTATGGCTTTGTCACCAAAAAAATGATATAATCAAAGAGAGCTAATGACAGTGATTAAAATTATTTTACTTTCTCCTTGTTTGGTTAGAAAATATTACAAAATAATTAAAAATTGGTCGCCATAGTGACCATATTTTTGGTAAACATCTAGAAAAAATATTGTGAAGATGTATTGATGGGGTCAAACAAAATATGTCTGTTAAGAGGTTGAAAATGATTGATATTTGGATTGCTGCGCTCATCTTGATCATTTCGTTGGAAATATGTCAAACCACCAAACAACAATCTACAAGGTAGGATGGTTTTGGAGACATTAACAAAAATGTCTTATTGTGAATTAAAATAAACCACATATTGTGTTAATTCCTGTAAACATGATACAATTTATTGTATAAGATCTTCCCCACATTAATTGCACACCTGAGTGTTCACACATGTCCAATTGTTTAAATAATATATACTATAAATAATTGCCTAGTGATCCCCAAACATTAATAAGAACAAGGATTATTTTTAATTAGTATTTTTTCTTTCTTTTTAATCAGTCAAAATTTTCTTTAAGGTTTAATCTCTTATAATTTTAATTTATATTTGTTTTGATTATTTGGTTGTTTATTATTACACAATAATTCATTAAAAAAAAGGTAAGAGTAATTAGACAGGCTTATCTCTGTTTACAGCTCAAAATATTTTCAAATAAAATAGGCTACATAGGGTTGAGCAAAGTAAATATTGTACAATCTTGGGTGTTCACATGACACCATCAACATTTAATAAATTGTGTTATTATTCTAGTAAAATTACATTAAATCACAGAATTCTTAGCTCAAATAAAAGAAGATAAAACTGAGCCTTTAATTATTTTTATTTTTTTAGCATCGCGTCTTACTAAAGTACCTGTTCGGGTTATAGAGCCTTTGATTAAAGACATACATTCATAAATGCTTTAGTGACCTTTATTTGAAATCATTAATACACATCAACTCCTAGAATCCCTTTAATGTATGCTAGATTAGCTTAGTTTGAATTGTGAGTGTGCACAACTATTGGACCAAGAATAATAAGTTGGGTGACCTGGTGGTCTAGGGGTAAGGTGTCAGACTTCTATGCTGGCGGCCGGGGTTCAATCCCCGGTCCCGGCATAAATTTATCTGATTACCAAACCCTTCCTTCACCTCTGACAAGACATCTTGTGAATGTGGGGAATGCCAGGCCTCCACCGTGGTTCGGATTCCACGTTAAACTGTAGGTCCTCCATTTCATCTCACAATCGCCCTACCATTACACATTAGCGTAAGTGCGTATAACCCGAACGGGTAGTAAGACGCGGTGCTAATAATAATAATTTAAACCGATTTATAATTTTTTCTGTTATATTTTTATTTTAGTGTTGTAGTTATTTTTGAATAATTTTCTTTTAGAGTGTTATTTATAATTTTTAAAATAATATTTTCGTTTTTTAAACTTTTTTTTTCAAAAGTATCTATTATCTATAAATATGAGTATTGTTCTTATTTTAAGAACATGTGTCGCTTTTTGAAATATTTTATTCAAATTCGACACAAATGAAAAGACCCAAGCTCGCAGACCTGTAGTATTTTGTAAATGTATCATTAAAATGCCTTGGTTCTGACTAGTTATTATACTAAATGTGTTTTAAATCTGTTAATATATGCTGCCACTTTCCTTCCTTTTCTTTAATAATATTTAATAAGATTTTACTTTTGACAAGTTTTGCTACCTATATTTAATGTAATATAATAAATAAATATTGTAAAGTTAATGCATTTGTGTAAGAAATACTGTTATAAATATTGGAAGAATGTCGAGAGACCTCAAGCTATCGTGTTTTCTAAATTAAGAATAGCTCAAAAGCGTTTCAATTTTTAGTATCACTCGAACTCTCTTGAAATCAACAGAGTGAAGAAAATTGGAGCTAGAGATAAAGAGGGAAAGGATAGAAAAAGGAAGCCATACCATTAATAAAAAGAAAAATCAATGCAAGAATATAAACAACATGAATATTTAAAGAAATACATCTTAAAACGTGTAATTAATAGCCAAGTTTAAGAAGCGAGAACATAAAAGTAGCTAAAAAAAGGGGGGGGGGG
>CABFVX010000812.1:196011-226092 GCA_902151425.1 Timema shepardi
TTCCTCCGCCCCACCTCTAATTTTTATGAACCAAAAGATGGTAGAGTGTAATATAGATCTGTTCTTCTCTAAATATTTCAAGTTCTTTCTCTCTTGGTGAACCTAACAAATAAATGTTGATAAATAGAGCACAATAAGTCAAGAACTTCCCAACTTGTCTCACCACTATCAGTAAAATACCCCTTCCACCTCCAAGTTTGTTAAAGAACAAAGAAGATAACTATTTCCAATAAAGATTGAGCTAGTAGTACCTGCTGAAACAATAAGCGGGCTTTATTTTCTGCCCGAATTCTTGCTGGGGAAAGGGTTTTTTCCCACCCACTCTCGAGGAATCGATAAGACATTTTCCCGAGGGTTCTGGAACCCATCAGCCCTTAGTATTTTTCAAATTTACTAGATCCACCAGCAATGTTTAAACTCTATATTTGTCCTTTATAGTATTCCTTTTACGTATTCCTGCCCAAGTATCCTATCATTCTTTACCATTTTTTTTCTCTCTTTGGTTTTTTTTAGTTTCCTCTGTTAAGAAGTTGCATTGCACGTTTCACACGCCATCGTGATGAGTTCAGATAGAATGAAGCAGGTCGGGGAGTGAGTGGTGATGATCAATTTTCTTTAATAGGCAGCCATTACCTCTTTGTCTAATGACAGCAATATAAAGTGTGAACTGTTTTCTTCTTTTCATTGTAAAAGCCATTTTGCGTTTGTTCCTTTAAGTTTCTACTCACCTTTCCTGTACTGCCTTCCAAATATAATATAGTTTTAAACTCTATTATTTTAATGGTTGTGATTATATTTGGAAGAAGGTACAGGAAAGGTGGATAGAAACATATAAAAGGGGGACAAACCTAGGTCGGGGGATTGGGCAGTGACGATCAATTTTCCTTAAGAGACATCCATTACCTCTTTGTCCATTGGCAGCAGTGTAAAGTGTGAACTGTGTTCTTCTTTTCAATGTAAAGGCCATTTTGTGTTTGTCCCCCTTTTATATGTTTCTATCCACCTTTCCTGTACCTTCTTCCGAATATAATACAATTACCTCATAAAGCGAAAAGAGGTTTTCCTTATAGAGTTATATGAGTTTAATGGTTGTGAGAATTAATACTAATACTAAACTGGAAATGGCTCTCAACCCAGTATCTCACCTCCTTTCTGCACAGAGTTCACAACAAGGTGACACATTGAAAACACAATGGAAGCCACACTTGACGAGTCCACACCCCCACTCAGGGGCAGAAAGAATCCACCCTGGCCCGAGCGCCTGTGAGTGATACACAACAATTTAGAGTTTAGACCATCTAATAAAACAAGTGGCCAGGGTCTACACAGACCCTATTTTTTTTAAACTGACTCTGCACCCATAGATTTTAAATCTAAATCAAAATTTTAGAAAAAATGAGTGACATAACAGATTAATTTTTCCCTATTTGTTCAGTTGTTTTTTTTAATTCTAAGTTTGTTTACATAGTACATTAATCCTTAAGTTTCTATAGTATTATTCTGGTAAGATGAATAATGTATCTGTTGGTTACTAAAGTTACTAAAACAATTTTAATATATTAATACATCACTCATTCTAACTGTGGCAGTTAGTTTTGATAAATATTATCAATAACTATAAAATAACACAAACAATATACCCATATTCTTTAGATTGAAAAAAAAATCTTAACACCAGACTCGAGCTCGGACCTTTGGCTTAGTACATCAATGCTCTAACCACTGAGCTATCTAGGAGTCATCTCTTGCACAGGGTCATTCTTCACTTATATTTTAAGATAGAGTCTGTGACAAAAGTGCAGAAATCTTCATCTACATATGGATGATCAATTAAGATCACGCACTACCAGATAATACTGCCATCTTCAACTAAGGTGGGCTTTATGCTCCCAATAGTACAATTACAATTATACGAATACATATTTCATGATGGATTAAATAGTCAAGTTATATATATATATATATTAGTTACAGTTATAGCTACATACAAATATTATATTCAATTAATATAGTTAAATGATATCAATGTTGGCTGCAAAGAATTATGTTTTAATTTTCTAAACTGTTCTTCCAACCAAAATCAGAGTACATAGAAATATTAATTAAGTGTCTCAGCATTTTTTGCATAGTTAATTGGTAAATTGACGGCCTAGGGTGTGGGAAAGTTTGTCCTGTTAGTCTCTGGTAACATTGGTACATTTGTATGTTACATAAAGAGACAAAGTTCCCTCATAATAATAAAAGCCTGAGTCAGCCAAGCTATTCAGAACAACCCACAATGAGCTTACACATTTGTTTTGAAAGTCAGCTTTGCTTGTACATAGTTACATCCGAGTAAATTACATATAGCAAAACATCAGTAAACATGACATATTTTTAACCCTACAAGTAGATGCAAAACTAGGACAAAGTGTTCTTGTTTTCCAAAGCGTCTTTGGAGAGTGTTAAATAGGTTTTTGATAGTTGATGGTGAGGACCACCGAGGAGGACTCATATGTTTCTTGTCTAGAGCAGAGTGGTGTAGTTCACCTATTGACGTATTCATGGACTCTTTGTAGACTGACTGGGGCACTAACTTTCATAGTATTTTACCAATTAATTATCTATTTCTTATTATGTACTTTAGTCTACAATAAATCCATCAACGCAACGAGTATGACTATTTTAAACGCTCTTACCCGACAACCCCCACCATTTGATAGGCTATCCTGACATATTGACATATAGATAATGGGCAAGGGGGAGGGGCAGCGACAGTCCTATAATTATATTTGGCTACACCACCAATAAGCAACATACTTTCTCTTAAAGAAATTAAGAGTTTTAGTTTAGGAAATAATAATAACTTTAATCAGGTATATTTTTTTAAATCCTCAAATCTCAAATAGCCATCATGATTCAAGAATTCTACCTCAGAATGGGCCCTTCGAATATTTGAGCCCTTGGAGTATTATAGAAAATTGATTCAAGATTGGAAAAAAAAGAAAAAAAAAGTTTTACAAATTCTGTGTCCTACCATTCTTTTGGTAATCACTATCAGAAATCATAATCAATATTTATAATAAAATGAATTATTGCCTAATAGCTTGGAAATTGGGGCTCTGCGAGTACTTGGATTTCGAGCTTCGAGTCAAGCTTATCCCTTAAGCTCGAGATCGAGGTCGAAAGTTTTGTAGGCTTGTCATATTCGAACTTTCCCTTGATGTACTTATTAATCAATTTTTAAAACGCAATAGTAAGCATAGGCTATTTAATTGAAATAATATCGGCATTTCCACTTATAAATCATTCGGTTACTTTACCAATTGCTAAAAATTAATTTCAATTTTCACATTAATAATGTAATAAAGCTTTAAAACCACTTTCGACCGGTAAATTTATTCAATATTGTCGTCCATTTTGAATTATACTTGATTGAAGTTGTTTACTTGTATTGCCATAACAAAGCAACACAAATAAAAATAGCTAAGTAGATTACTAAATATTTGAATGATTCATTTTACTATTTTTTCCTAGTCCCTTTCTAAAATAATAATTTATGTTAAATTAAACATATAATACCAAGAATATATTATTATATTAAATATTTTCAAACTTAAGATATTTAAAATCTTATTATTATGTTTAGCTACAAAACTAGCTCTAGTTTAATTACTATTTAGTAATAGAATTATGTCAGTTAACCTGTCTAAAATCAATGTTGATCTTATTTATTGCAATACATATTTTACCAAACTTACCACATTTATATTAAAAAGGCATTTACTGTCTCATATTGTTTGCTACAAATATTATTATTTTAGTCATATTTTTAATTTTAAGGTATGAGCATCAACTTTTATAAGCATTAAAAATTGAAGCAAAATTCTTAATAAAAAAATGTCTAACGAGAGCCTGTACGACGCACATGTGCAACTGCGCATAGAGGAATGGAAATGGGACAGAAGACGTGATCATGCTCGATTATACTAAGAATTTGAATAATAAACAAAATATGAACACTTCAAATTTTTTAAATGTTTATGATTCTTATGTTTCCTTATAGGGTAAATTAAGTTAACTTCAGCATATTTTGGGGAGATATTAATTTATTAAAACGTCAATTTTATTACCTTTTTTTTTTATCAAAACAGTGTTGAAACACACTACAATTATTTAAAATGATTGTGAAGGAAATCAGCCTGAAAGGGTAGTTAGATTAGGTCTAGATAAATAAACACATTTTTCTGTTTTCTTTCTACACTCGTACACTTCCTATTTCTTCAAACTTGCACAGTTGCACATTGTTTTGAATTTTCGGAAATATTTATTTTTCATCTGAGGAGAGATTAATGAAAAAGTAATATTTCTGAAAATTCAAAACATTATGCTACTGTGGAAGTTTTGAAGACTTGTTAAGTGTTAAAATGTTTGAAGAAATGAAAAGAGAAGTGCGTTTTTTTATCTAGGCCTAACCTATCATTTAAGGTTGACTTCTTTCACTATCACTTAAGTTACCTTATATTATTGTGCATTGTTTCAACACTATCTTATTGCACATTTCCAAGCCATCATGCAATTATTCATTTTATTACTTTTTTTTAAAATAATTTTTAGTGTAATTTTAATGTTCTTAAAGACATGAATGTTGAAACCATTTTCAATTTTTTATTAAGCCTTATATTTTTTAGTGTTTTTTTAAAGTATTTTTCTGATTTAAAAACCAATATTTCCGTTTATTAACTTTATTTCTAAAAGTATTTATGTTTATAAAAATTAGTGTCATTCATATTTTAAGAACATATGTATTAGTATACATTTTAAATCTGAAATTTTAAAGATGTAATACCTATTTACATTTAAAATAAACAAAAATATATACTCTTTACATTTTAAAATTATAAATTATGAATATATTCGAAGTTGACTCAAACTCAGGAGCTTTTAGAAATACTCGATTCAAGTTTGACTTGAATGAAAAAAAAAACCAAGCTCGCAGACCCCTATTGAAAATGTATTTAACAAAATCATGATTTCTATTAGAGATTAACAAAAATTCAAGTCCTTGAAATATAGTTAGAACATCAATTAACAATAATAATTCAAACAAATATCATCTAATAATAAATATATTAGGGTTACTTAATATTTTTTGTGGACAAATTTGAGGAAAGAGTGAAAATATGTGCAAATACTCTATTACCCACCATAATACCCATACCAGTAAAAGTACCTGAGGTAATCCCAGAGCCAACATGCCGGCCCCAGCGCTATCTCCTGCTCTGGAGAGTGATAGTTCCACTCTATTGGCTCATACGATGGAAGTTTCATGTCACCATCACAGGAGAGGGCAAAGTCTATGGTGACTCGAGGGTAAGAGGGGCTTGAGGCAGCCGCAAGCGTCCGAGAGCGAATCAGGTTGCGATATGTACGAATGTCCTCTAGGTCGATGGTAGCCACTACCACTTCCTGAGAACATGATAAATATTTCTGTCCCTCTCTACACTTTACATATAACTCACCAGTAAAAGTAGGACTTCTTTCAGTAATTCGGAAAGTAAACGTATGTTTTGAGGGCTTTCTTGTATTATCTATTATTTTAACTATCAGTAATTTTCATCTCCTTTAATCCAAAGAAATGAGAGCTTACAATACTAATTTTTATGCATAAATATGTATTTGTGCAATGAAAAAATTGAAAACTTTTAAAAGTAGGTTTCTTCTAACTAAACCATATTAGGTCAAGGGCGAATATTTAAAAATGGGATGCTTCTTGAAGCTATTTAGAGTGAACCTTGACTGAAATTTTTTTAAATTGGAGCTTCTAAAAGTTATTTGGACTGGTTTTAAATTTGATTGAACTGGTCCTTTCCAAAAACTCTTTCCAAATTAATTGCCTGTATAAGTTATTACGGAGTTTGTTTTTAATCATATAAAGAAGTGAAATAAAGCTAGAAGGCAAATTTATTCAAGAAATGAGACGAGGTGGCAATGACCCCTAAGCCCTCTTCATCCTCTTGGTTATGCTGCCACTGATAAAAATTTATTTTTGGTTTCTATCTACTTTCTTTTCTGGTAAGATTCCTTCCCTAACACAGTAAATTACTTTTCAGTGTTTCTAGATTGTTTTCAGAAACTGTTATTAGCTATTATTAGAGAGTAAAACAGCTATTAAAATTACTGATAATTAATTTTAAAGGCCCATTGCGATACACCTAGCAAGGATTGAACCTAGATATCTTTGGTCAATCTCAATCTGGATCGCGAACCAGTACCAGTCCATAAGTGTGTTTAAATGTTAGCTATGATTTTTATTTTCTTAAGCAACTAAACAACAATGGGAATAAATTCAGCAACTAATAAAAATAAAACATACCATTGTTGGAAAGTTAATTTGGATTCAGAATCCGTGTGTAAAATGAAAAAAAGGTTCAAAATATATCTGTAGAATATAGGAAACTTAATATCCACTCACAACTTCCTGGAGTGCGAACTGTTGACTCCTATTTAGTATCCCTCCATTAAGAGCTATCGAGGAGCAGCCATTGAAATAAACCCTCTGTCCATCACAGCCTCGAAGGTTGCTGAACATGTAGCACCCTCCGCACTGCAAATAAACAAAACAAGTTAACTTTATCAACGTTTACAGACAAGCTATTTAAAAGGGTGAGAGTGTGGCCTGAGTTTATTTATCAGTATTGTAATCTTATTTGCTTTTATATTTTAATACATTTTAACTTGACATGGGTCACTTAAAATTTCAAAATCATCCACAACTCCTAATGCAGATTCAAAAATTTATATTTGTTTTTCTTAGGTAGTGTACTTGTACTACTGTGCTAGCCATTAGCAAGTTATTCTTGCTTATTTTGAGTATATACACAACAGTCAAAGACTTTGCCACTAATTATCATTCAACTAAATCTCAATCAACATGATATAGCAAAAACATTAAAGGTGTATTACAGTTTTTATATAAATTTAATGTATGCAAACCAAATTCAGTGGTTTAATGGTCTAAGGTGTCACTCTTAAAAAAAAAAGACTAGAATTCCAATGAAGGGGAGATTAGGGTTCACCTCGGTCGGGTGTTCTAAGGGTGGTTTTTCCTCTGTAACTCTCCATGAAAATGCAGGAACACTTCTTCTAAATAAACCCTTCTCATCCCTAACACATTAGCATAATTGGTACATATGTGTATAACCCAAACAGGTAGTAAGACACATGGTTTAAAAAAACTATGCTGATAAAATCAAAATTGAGAAAATGAAATTCTATAAATCACATGTTTATGAGATGAGAGCGAATTTAACTTGTTATGCTTAACATGTATTTTTTAAACTGTGTCATCATTCTTCGTAATGGGAACATTGACCTCCATCAACAGCAATTCAAGCTTCATACTTGCAATAAACTAGACTGGTTTCTACTGGGAGATTGGGGTCTAAAACTAGGTCGAATGTACTGATGATCTTTCCTAAATGGTTTTCCATTCTCCCGCCTCATAAATGCAGATACACCTCCTCTAAATTCAACCTTCCTTATCCGTAGTACATTAGCATAGTTAGAATAGAACAAATGCCTACACAAGTAAGGCACAGTGCTAAACAGTTACATGTTGGTAAAGTAATTTAATTTAGCAATTTAGGACAAAATCTGTTAAATATTTACAATATATTTATTCCAAAACAAAAATGTTTGATCTTCAATAAACAAATAGGTGCCTAGTTAATAGTTAGGATAGGGAAAGACATTTAAATTATTTTTTTAGCACCGCGTCTTACTACTTGTTCGGGTTATAAGTTATAATCTTATGCACTAGTTATGCTAATGGTTTTAGGGCTTATGTTTAAAAGAAGTGTATCCACATTTGTGTGGAGGAAGAGTGATAAAATCACCCTCTGTACACCCGACAGAGATTAAAACCTTGATTTCCCTGTCATCTAGAGTTTAGTCTACCGCAAGAGTGCCTTAGACCATATGGCCACCAAAGCGGGTTGGACATAAATGACAGCCATTTTGAAGAGATACAATAGTAAAAATGAAATTGATGACATGAGTGAATCCAAAACACACAGCCGTTACCTTCATAGTTGCAGATTTGATCAAGTCCACGACAGTGTAGGCCTTCCTTAGCTCCATATAAGAGCCTGTGCCATTAACTATCAGTTCTACACCATCCAGAGACATCGGAACATGTGCACTGGAAATAAACACAAGATTAATTAAATGCTTTCCTTAGCTCATGTGCTATAAGCTATCACTTCTACCAACATCATCATAGAACATACCTGAGAGGGTTCCAGAGTTCCTCACATATTTCATACCCAATACACGTGTCTTTGGTAGCTATCACAGCATCACCGAAAGGGACAAGACTCTGGCCTGTGTATGTTGAGATCATCCGTGGCAAGTAATAGTCCTCTAACGTTCGTTCCTAAGAATCACAAAGAGTAACTTGTTCTTATAATCAATATATAGATATAGTCAACCCTTAAATTACATACATGACACCTTAGCTTAGTTGGTAGCATGTCTGTCTACTGAGCAAAGGGTCTCAGGTTTGATTCCTGGAATGGCTGAAAAATTTATCACTGGTGAAATGTGGTTTTCAAAGGGATTAATTAACGGCTTAGGGCTGGATGTTCTAGATTTTAGTTTATAAGTCGTGTATATATATATATAAAATATTTCTCTTTAAAAGACTAACACATTCATTAATACAAATGTAATTAAATAATTGTATTTGAAAATAAAATAAATATACATATAAATAAAATTAAATCATTTATTTTGAAAGTGCAATCTTATCTGCTATAACGGGTGAATAGTATAATATACAAACAATTAAATCAATGCTAACCAAACCAAGAACCGCACCTGTGGTTACATAGTCTAAGGTGTCACTCTCGCAATAGATGGTATTGCCAATGACTGAGAGACTGGGGTTTGAATCCTGGCTGAAGCTGGTTTTTCACAAATTGTTTTCCTCTCTACCTATACATAAACATGAATATATTTCCTATGAATTATTTATTCCTAACCCAATTTCTACAGAACACCGAGATTCCTTTGAGCCTATGTCCGAGTTTTTGTGAGAATTTGCAAAATCTTGATTTTTATTGGTCTGCTCATAATTTTTTAATAATGTGGAAATATGTTAAAAGAACTCGTGTCTCTGAAGAAGATGAAGAGAAGAGTGACGATAGTAATGTTAACTTAAAAATGAGGTTAGTAAGACCATTGATAAGCCAAGTTCAGTAATTGAGGACAGTTAGTAAATAGAAATAGAAAATCAGTACTTTTGAAACATTTTATTCAAAAGTATGAATTAATTATTATTTACTAATACTATTGGTTTACACATCTTTTTGTAATTTACTGATGTCGAACCTAGTATGTGTCAGCCAAATAGGGTTCCCTGAAATTTAAAAAAATATTTTAAGGGTTCCTCCAAACAAATAAGGTTGGGAATCACTGCCCTAAGTTCTACCTTCCTTATTTAATTATAGTGTAAATGTAATAATAATGAACGATGCATCGAAAAAACCAGGATTAAAATATTATTTACCTTGGTCCACGCTGTCATCCAGCGAGTCTCTCGATAATTCCCGTCATCGCACAGCCTCAGTTTAGGACGAATTAAAAGTAATTTCCTATAGATAAAATAAAAGGTGAAATGTAATTATATTTATTTATATATTAGTTAGTTCACACAAATAGTGGTCTAAAGTGTCTAACTGAAATAAATAAGATGGAGTGAGTGTATTTTTTAAGCTGTTACAATAGCATTTACTTGAAGCAGATGAGTAAAGATGCAAAACACTCTTAACCATTAAGGAATTTATACGTCTGCATTAACTACATAGAACCAGCAGTTAACTCTACCGGTCAAGTATAGTTACAATAAAAATAGTAATTACTAAAGACAGTAGACTAGCTCTAGAGTAACCATATGCATATACAAAACATCTCAAAACTGATATTACTTCTTCCAAGCCATATTTAAACAATAACAAGTATATTTTATTCTAAGTCAAATTAAATGTGAGATTAGGTAAGTGTTAAATTGAGAGATTAGGTTGGTGGTGAAGTGTGAACTGAAATTGGTGTTGGAGTGTGAGATGAGGACAGTATTTGAATGTGATATGAGGACAATATGTGATGGTGAGAGGAGATCAGTGTTGTGTGTGACAGAAAATCAGTGTTAAGTGTGAGATGAGATTGGTGTTGAACCTACCGGTTGAGAAAGACTACACGGCAGTTGTAGGTGACATTCCTGTGCATAACAGGCATGCCTACGTCCACCAGCATGTCTTTGCATATGGGGCTGATGAGGATCTCCAGAAGGACCTCCCAACAGTGGAGGAGGGTGTCACTCTCATAGAAGTGGTCCTCACAGCTGTATCCACTGTAACAGCAAGCAAACTGTGACTGCACAGTCCTTCAATAATGTCACTCTCGTAGATGTGTTCCTCACAGCTGTATCCACTGTAACAAGCTCAACTGGAAGACTGTCTGCCATGTGACTTACTCAGCTTGGTGCCCGCAAGGGTTAACAATGGGTCTAATCTTACAAGGGTAAATAGCCATGTTTAACAGAGTTTGGAATGTTAGATTCTGTGTTGGGATACACTTAAAAATTAACATTATTTAAGGAACCTAAATATCCAAGTATAGATTTAATTTCAACAGAGTTAATAAAGGGAGGTGGTGAAATTTTAGCTATAGAAATTCATAAACTGCTATGTTTGATATGGAATTGTGATGTTATACAAGAGGAATGGAAGGAAAGTATAATAATACCCATTTCAAAAGAGGAGATAAAACAGATTGTAATAACTATAGAGGTAACTTATCTTACTGTTAACAACATGCTAAAAACTGTATTTAATAACATTTTAATTTCAATGAACAAGATTGACAACATATCAGATTTTTATCATTCAGAAAATATTGGAAAGAAGGTGTTAATATAATTTTTTTAATCAAATAATAATCTATTTTAAAAAGGCTTAAGATTTAATTAAAATATAACAACTAAATAACACTTTTGTTATGTTTGGGATACCCAACTATGTCAGGCTAAATGAGGTATGTTTGACAGATATACACGGTAGGGTATGATTTGTATGGCAATTATTATAATGGATTGAAATAAGATGATCTTTCCAAATTACTTTTTAATCTAGCATTAGAGTATAGGCTATTAGGGTAATGCAATAAAGTAGTGAAGGCTTTATATTAAACGATATAACACAGCTATTAGAATATGAATATTATTTAAATTTGTTAGATAACAAGTAAAAAAGAGGTTGTTAAAATAAATGCAGAAATTTTATAAAAAGCCAGCAGGAAAATGGGTTTAGAAGATGCTACTGAGAAGACAAGTAGATAATTACAAAGATAACACAGATCGAGGATGAAAATTTAGGAATTACTGTGAACAACATATAAGTGGAGATTGAAAATGAGTTCAAATATTTAATACCTAACAATTTTAACTAGCAATAATGATATCAGAGTGGAAACTAGGAAAAGAATACAGTCAGAAAATGTATGCTATCACTCATTCAATAAGTTGTCAAAATCTTGGCTGTGGTTGAGAAATATAAAACGCAGAATAAACAAAACAATAGTTTTCTGGTTGTTCTTTACAGTTGTAAAACATGTTAGGTACTGTACCTCACTTTACATGGCGAGAAGAAATTTAAGATGCTCAAAAACAAAGTACTAAAAAAATATTTGGTCAAATAGGGATAAAGATAGCTCAAAGTGGAGTAGGTCACAAAATGATGTGTTATATACTAAGTTAACCTCCACAAATCTCATAGATTTCGGTAGGCAGAACATACAGCATAAATGTAAGAAACTAAAACTGCAGTCAAGGTACAGGTATTGATTGGCAAACCTAATGGGAAGAGGCCGGCAGAAAGCACTCAAAGCAAATGGGAGGGTAACATTAGAATGAACCTGAAAGAGATAGGGTGTAATGAGGTGGTGAACTGGATAGAACTAGTGTAACTAGTCGTCTGCTCAGCTGTTGTTGAGAAGCCCCACGTTGTGACGCCATTTTTGTAACCAGTCGGCACAGCCGTCATCTCTGGTCATCAGCTGTTGTTAATGGCCTCGCGTTGTCATCGTCTTCTTCTTAGGTTCGTTGTCCACGGCAGTCAGTTTCGGTAGAACATCTCGGGGTTATTTAGATAATGGTGGGGGTAGAGGTACACAGTCGATTTAAAAATATGTTGTTTAGCGTAGCATTAGAATTAGAAGTTTTATTATAATAAGTCTTTTACATATTATTACCAAGGATATTTTAATTTAGAAACATGAAATAACTAAGACATAGCTAAAGATAACTATTTAGCTACCTGGGCTACTTCTACTTTCTCCCATCTCGAGACTCTACACCTGTCGATAAGTGAAATTGAGAGTACACGTCTTTACTCTTTGCGTGCTAAACGGCTAGTCCCGTCTCTACTCTTTGCGTGCTAAACGGCTAGTCCCGTCTCTACTCTTAGCGTGCTAAGAGACAAGTCTCCGCGTCTGACGCTTACCTTCCAGATAAGGTCAAACACAGATGCTAAACCAAAGGCACTGATGGGCCAGGAGTCCGCGCCAAAATCTCCCCCTCCCCTGAAAGACTGCACGTGCAAAAAAACAGGTGCGTCTCCCAGCTTCCGGGTACAGCTATTGATACCTTGCACGATGCATAAAATGAAAAGTAAAAGTAATAAATTTTGATGACTCTAATATTCCAACCAAGACTTTAAATAATGAAAAACTATTAGATTATAAATTTAAAGGCCTGAAAATGAAGTTAATGAATTGAAATTTGAAACATATATTGCTTACAACTTTGGTTATGATTTACATAACTTATAATTACCATAAAACCCCACACTTTCTTATAATTAACCATTTGATTAGTAATAAAGATAATTAAATTAGGCCTAGATGAATGGAAAAGAACAATGTATTTATCAGTTTAGTACTCTCAGTAGCTTGAGTGTATTAATATGTAAACTAAAGGAAAAACTAATATAATTTTATAAATTAAAGTTGAGAGCTAAGGGCCTAAAACCCTGACCACTTTACACTAGCTCAAGATATGGATTGGTGGCATGCTTTCGTAAGCGCAGCAATGAACTTTGTATTTCCTAATGTCGTAAAGTAAGCTTAAGTATCTGTCATGATAATCATCATGAAGAGTTTTCAGCCAGGGGCTGGGTCTGTTTGGAAAATAAGCCCCTCCAGTGTCTTTCTCCGCACCTCTTCTTCTCCTGCACCAAGACCCAGTCTTCTCCTCTCTCCTCCACACTCCCTCCAGCCACCTGTTTCTTGGTATTCCTCTTGGACTCCTGCCACCCCTCTTTTATATCCAACATATTCTTTGGCATCCTTTCCTCCTCCATTTTCCTTGCATGGCTGTACCACCTTAGTCATGACTTTTATATCCTGTCCCTCCCAGAGAAGCTCCTGCTTAAATATTCCTGTCATCCTCCTATTTCTTTTCCAATCTTGTCACAACTATAGTACTTCTTAAAAATTTCATTTCACAGGCATGAATCTTGCTTGCATTCTAGCTATTTGTAGCTTATATGTAGCCTAATAATAATCCTGTTTCATGCGGTATTTCACATAAAACGGGATATGCCTGCACTTAATAGATATTGTATACCTTAATGGAATGGAAATTTGCCTCAAAGGCAATTCAAATAAGAAAAATAAATTGATTTAGACAAATATAACCTTTAGGTATGGTTTTAGTATGGATTATGTACACATTATTATTTTAAATTGAAATAGTATTAATTTTATTAATAGCCTATTTTGGTGAAGAATTTTTTTAGTTTAAAGTGAGTAAGCCTACTTGTGTACCAGACTCGATTTCTTTATGCAAGTCAAAGAATATTAATAAGGGCATGTAGATCTTAGGGTGGTTCTATTCACATGACCATATACTAAAGATCATTAACTTGACACTTACCATATTTCTAGCTCGGGCCCACTACGAAACGAAGCGCCTGCTTCTTTAGCTTCTTGAATACTCTGAAGAATTCTTTGTAAGTTGCCATCAAAATCAAGGGCCCATTGATTTAATGTACAAACTGCAACCGTTACTTTGCGCCCCATTTCCGAACTGTGCAAAGCAACATAAGATTGTGATGTAGAAAAAAAGTAATTAAATAGGCCCTGCAGTAAAATACATTTTGGTGGGGTTATGCTCAAAAGAAAGCATGTTTCTTGCATTCAAAGAAAATGTATAGCCTAGACTCTTATTTTAATATGTAATCATTTTTTATTACTGCTACCTATATGACCATTTCTAGTGAACTTAAATCATCCTAATCAGTCACACCCTATCTTACAAACTGAAAAATTTATTTCATCTCCACCAAGCTTCAAGACATAGTTTATCTCAGATATTATTAGTCGGATTTAAGGAAGTTTGGGTCTGGTTTCCAAATAATTTCTTCATGAAAAGAATACTTCCAAAAAATCAAGGCTTTTTTCGCCTAATGGACTGGAACGGCCACAGTTCAGCCTTTCAAGAGGTTTTTTTTATTTAAATGGTTTTGCACTCTCCTTCCACAAAAATGCAGGTGAACTTCCTCTCAATTAAACCCTCCTAATCCCTAAACCATTAGTGTAATTAGTACATAGGTGTATATATAGCCTGAACAGGTAATAAGATGCGATGCTAAGAACTACCAAATACTGAATAAACACCGGAACACCTAGCGCCCGTTGTGGGAAAGTCACCCCAACCCTAGGCTCCCTTAACCCACCCCAGACCTTATTGGGTAGGTTAACTCAGGAAATATATTTTTTTTAATACCTATATTAGTTTTATTTTTGAAAACTTGTTAAACTTGTTGTGTCTAATGACGATAAAAAAATATATCTACTTTTTAACGACAAAGAAAAGGTGTAAATAATTCCGCCTTATTTGTTTGTGTGCTATCCCCTGATATTTTTCAAAAATAAATTGTTTGCTTGACCCAAGCGTCTTGTAATAAACATTTTGTTAGTATACAATTTAAGAGAAAGAATTATTTGAAAACGCCGGTTAAATCGATCTTAATTAAAATACAATTCTACCTTGGTAAGGTTATAATTTTAAATTTATAAAAAATACAAGGGTTATACATATACTAAAATGTGTTTACTTACAGAATGTAAATACAATTAATAATCCAAGAATTCAACTCATGACAAGTCAAAAAAAAATATAATTTAACAGTTTTAACTCATTCTAGTCTTAGCCTGTCTTTATCTATACTTTTATGTTTATCTTCGCACACTCATGTGACCATATACTAACTACTTCTAGACTGCGTCTATGCTTGAACAATATTTTCCTGCACATCCTTTTCTTATCATTCCTGTAGTTGCATGGTGCATGCAGGAGCCGAGACTGAAAAAAATAATTATATAAAGACTGACAGTGAACAGTCTCGTGGTAAATACTGATGCATCCTGACGATCATGTAGAGGCCCTATATTACTGTAAAACAGTTGAGCTACACCTACGAAAATTTAGTGAAACTAGATAGCTCAGTGCGAATTTTGAAAGCACTGGTCAACACTTGATCATTTTTCAGTTTAAGATACATTTTTGGGCGAAAAAAGAAAGGAATACAATGGTACTGTTCAGCAGTTGTTTTTAAATTTCAAAAAGGAATATGATTACATCAAAAGGCGAAATCGTTCAGTATTTTAATTGATTCTTTATTTGGTCTATAAAAAGAGCCTAGTGGCTCGTACATACGAGTATATAAATATCCTAGTATTGGCGTGGGTCAAAACCAATTAGTTTTAAACATTTAAGATATTGAAAAAAGTTTACAGAAATGTATTAGGTGTTTTCATCCGGTCATACAAAATAAATTAGAAGCAGGCTTTAACTACCAATCATTATGATAGAAATACGGTAATATATTCTATTTTTAAAAAATAGTATGGCTCACATATGTAGTACATGTATGCAATCACACATCCTAATTTGGTAAACTGATAACAACAGCAAAAATAGTTCAAATCTACACGATTTGCAAACAGCAAGTCCCTATGTGCATTGTCATGTGATATTGATTGGTTTGTACTTTTAAAAAAAATAGCCCTGGGGCTCGTAGCCTATATCTAAATTTTATTCCCCAAACAATTGATTAGTCTTTTCCAAATGTTTTTGAAGAACATTTTGGGTAAGCAAGCGAAAAATAAAGTAACTGAATTGTTTGAAATTCACAATGATATCAAATAAGGAGATGCTTTGTTCTCGCTTATATTTAACTCTGTACTTGAATATGTGGTTAAATCTTTGAAAAAGAACATTGAGGGAGCTGGCATGAAATAGCGTTAATCAATGGTTGACTCATTCAGCATATGTTGATTTTATGGGTGACAATGAGGCAATAGTTAAAAGTTATGCAAAGCTTTTCTTAAGGAAAGAAAGAGGTTTAAGAATTAATATCGATAAAACCAACTACCTACTTGATCACATGTTGAATTTAAAGTTGACCCATATAAATTCTTGTGAACCGTGCTAATAAAAAGAAATTAAATTTAGAGGAGGTGAAATGTTCGGAATTAACTCTGAACTGGAGGAATAAATTTAAAGTTTTCTGAAACCAAAGTGCAGAGAAAGATATTTGGCTCCAAAAGGTCTGAATAAACAGAACAATGGAGAACGTTTCATATTTAAGAACTCCTTGGTTTGTATGCCTCCTCAAACATATAAAGGCCATTGAAGACGCGCAGACTGAGTTATGGTGGTCATGCGACGCACCAGGGTGATGACAAACATGCACACAAATTTTTAATTGGGAAGCCTGATGAAACAAAACTCTTTGGTGGGTCGGGATGCCAATGTGAGGATAATTTCAAAATGGATTTGTGGAAGGTGAAGTGTCAAGCTAGAGATTGGTTTATAAGGATAGGATTAAATGGTGAGCTTACATTCTAGCGTTAATGAACTTTCGAGCTACCTATGGTCAGAGATCATAGCTCAGTGTAGTCACTCTCGCTAGAAAAATTCCCTTGAAGTGTAAGGCAGTCTTGTACAGGGCGTACGTTGTACATATTGTAACATATGCAGCAGAAACATGGACATTGAATGCAAGAAAGACTGAGAATTTGGAGGCTATGGGAATGAAGTCTGTGAGAAACATGTTAGCTGTCACGAGGAGAAACAAGATTAGAAATGAAGTTATCCTGGAAAGAGTGGGGGTATAGAGAGTACATGAGATAGTAGAAGAAGCAAGACTGAGAGGACATGGGCATATAATGAGGATGGAAAAAGAGACGATGACAAAGAAAATGTTGAAAATTAATTTTGTAGGGAAAATACCACAAGAGAAGCCAGAAAAGAGATGGGAGGAGCAAATAACTGAAAGTGTTCAAATGAGAGGAAAAGTCTGGAAGAAATTAAAGGAGGAAGAATGGTGGATGGCTAGAGGAAAATGGAGGCATCTTACTAAACTGATCCGGCCACAGGCTAAAAACAGTTGATAATGTTTCACTCTGCCTATCCTGGATATGACAAATATTTAAAGGGGTGAGTACGTTATTTAAGGACAATGTTTTTAAAATTGTAATACATTATGGTCTGGTAGCATGTATTATCTCGCAATAATAAGTATATTTAATCTTACAAAGATGTATGAATTAAGTTGGCCTAACTGTGTAAATAAACATTAAAAAAAAACCAAAATCTCGCATTGGTACACATGTTCAGACAAGTAGGCCTATTAATTGAAATAATGCTGTTGCCATGGCGATAGTATCTGAGTTCTATATTAATTGTTTAAAAAGCATTTTTAATTTGAAATTGAAATGTTATTTTATTTAAAAGACATTGTCAAAGAAGATAAAATGACTAGCAAAGTGTGTGTTTACGTAGATAAACTATCAGGTAAATATATTTTACTAAGAATAAGTCCCCCAGACACATCATGTTTTTTTTAAGATTTGATAACTCCGCCCATTCTATTTTTTTAACCTTACCTGTAATCTAATCGATTTGAACAGTGGTAGTTTACAGTTTTCCTTTTATAGACTCTCGATCGCCACAGAGCGAGTAGTTGAAAAATAGGGTGAGAGAAAAATCAATATGAATTCTTTGTTTGCGGTGGAAGAAAGGGGGAGAGGGGGATGTTAGTGCCAGGAACCACATGAAAGGATCGAAGTCTTTTATATCTGGATATTAGAGCAGCATAGTACAAAATCCGTATCATCCTGTTGGAATGTGTGGTGTCCTTAACTCTGAATATAACATAGCATATCTTTATTTTAAAATTAAGTCCCACGCCCCCTTTGCAGATGCAGAGTTCAGATCTGTAGGTATCTCAAGTTACATAAGTTTTAAATTTAATTATTTATCACTACCCTTCAATGTTTTATAAAACATATTTATTTAAGAGAGAGAATTGGAAGACAAATAAAATGGTTTTTCAAAAGCCCAAATACATTTCAAACATATTTGTTTGTTAATTAATTTCAACTTTTTTTTTTGTCATAGTAAGCTTACTTGAAGTCCCTAACCATAGACCAAACTAATCTCTCTTGATGGTATTTGATATAACAAAGACTATCCAACCTAGTAAAAAGTCATTATTCAAAGAGGGCTATTTTCTGTTAATTGAAGTATTATTTATTTAGGGTCAAAACAGTTGAATATGGTTGTATGAAAATGAAACAAACATTACCACATACAGATAATTCTGATAATTTCTGGTTAATATATTGATTGGTGACCTATGATTGTGACAGGTTAATTATGTAGGCCCTAACATCTTGAGTTATATAATATGTAACTATGCTAGAAATGAATAGGGAAAATGAAATAAAAGAGTTTTCATACTGATAGAACAAACGTTTGCTACATCATAGAATCAAAATTGAGTCAGACATATTAATGGAAAATGTTTATTCTTCAAGTATGCAAACTCTTTTGTTACATTTTTCTAGTTGGAATAATTTATTTCTGGTAGTCTGGAGTGATGTTGTGAAATAATGTCCTCAATACATCCAACTAGGATTCAAACCTCAACTTCCTTGTCACTATCAAACCTAGGCTGAGCCCTTCTTTTGACACAAAAATAACAGAACTTTTTATTTTAGACTGCAATCAAACCAACTCTATTTTTCACTAAGGCATTACCTCAAATTACAATTTTAATGGCAGGGAATTTAAATCTAGGACCTACACACTTATTTGATTAAATTTAATTGAAAGTATCAAATCTACTCTCATGCATCTATTTGATCTGCAAGACCAAAGACCATATTTTGACTTTCGGTACTTTTTGACAGTCAAAACTTTCTCAACAAACAAATGGTTTTTCTTCGGCTAGCTGTCAGTACCACCACTCCTATGGCGAATGGGCTATATGTTAGTATTTATTTGTAAAAATAAAATACAAATAAGGACTGAACAGTTTATTGGTTATTTAGTTTGTCCCAGTTCCCAGTCTGTAAGCTAGGCTATATTTATTGTTGGAATGAGAAATAGGACTGCCATTATTTGATTAAATTTTCAATGTATTATCCTGGTAAATTATTTTTATAAAATATTGTGTGTTTGATAGTAACCTTATGATTTAGTGACAGTGTGCATGATATAGGCCTAAGTAATTCACTCTAATCACTTTTAGCACAAACACACCATCCATACCTTAGGAACCCGCCTCAGTGGCGTAGTTGGCTAACGCGCTTGTCGTGTTTAGCTCTACTGCTGAGGACGGGGAGATCGAGGTTCGAATCTCGGTCGGGTGAACTGGGAGTGGTTTTTCCTAAATGGTTTTCCACTCTCCCTCCACGCAAATGCGGGTTCACTTCCTCTAATTCAATCTTCCCAATTCCTAATTCATTAGAGTAATTAGTACTTAAAGCGTATAACCCGAACGGGTAGTAAGACGCGGTGCTAAATATTATTATTATTATTATTATTATCATACCTTAGGACATCATTTCAACATTTAATGAAACAGAACAAACTCAAATTAATAGTTCAATAAACTTATTAACAAGTACATGAAATGTTATTAATATGGACACTAAATAAGCTGTTTATAAATAATTAAACAACAGTTTTTTGTAGTGGAATTACCAGGGCCTTGGATTGTATCTGTGATTTCAAGCTGCTGATGGACAGTATCATACTGGCACAAAACTTCACTAGTGTACAACCAGCCTGTTTTGTATCTTAGCATAATATATATATAACTCTTTATTCTCCACAATATTATTTTTAATTAATTTGTTTTTAAAATACATATTGTTTAGAGTATTGTTTTCCAAATTTTCACCAGTGGGGGCCACGCCCTAACCACCATACTCCTTCTAATTCTTAAAAAAAGGAAACACATACTATCTTGTAAAGCTAAAGCAGTTTTTCAAATTAAAAAAAAAATCTTTAGGGGTAAGTTTTAAACAAAGCCATGGTGGTGGAAAAGAAAGGCTTATAAAAGCCCTTAGGACATCACTTAAAAATCTGAGTTAATTTGTTTATCAATCTAAACACTATCAAAAAATATGTATTTAACTAACTAATAAAACTCCATGAAATCAATCACATATCTCTGAGGGTATGTATACCACAATTTGAGAAACAATGATTTAGAGAAGTTGGTATTCAACCAAAGGTACATTAATAAAACCTTAGGGTTATGTATGATTAAATAAATATATAATTTAATAATAAGCATTTAATAGTTAGATGTACAGACATGTGATCTGGGAGCAACAGTTTTTCTCTCTCGCTCTCTCTCTTTCTCCTTTTCTCTCCTACAGAGATAATAGAATGTGTATAGCTTGCATTATCAACCAACAACTGAAATTGAAAATAAATTATATCTGGCGGCACTCAAACAAAAATGTTGAATACCACTGGTTTAGACCATGTAACTAGTACAGGCTATATTACTTATGGTTTCTTTTTTTTATTATTATTATTTATGCTATGCAATTTTATGTTGGCCAACATTGTAATCCATATATAGGAAACTTGTGTGTCTATCAACAAAAATGACCATTAAAAATCTAACTCTCATATCTTAAAAGTGTTGGTAGACATCCTTCCCCACAGTTGAACTAAGCGTGCAATAACATAGTGCGTGTGGCGCTGATAGAATTTGCTCTGGCATCCAACCAAACCAATCGAGTGCAGGAAGTGAATGACCTGATATTATCAAGTTCTTCCCCAAGTTCATGACATGAGAATGGTACACAAGAAACCAGAAAGCAGGATATAAAGAGTTCCTTCAACCATGGCATGTGAATGACTGTCGGTAGCACGGATATCTCAGGGGAGTGTGTTGTGTAAAAAAGTGACTTACACTGGTGTTACTATCTTGTAAGCCTGGACTTTTTAAACTGCCTTGAAATAATTCACTGTTCAAACCAAGAGGAGAATGTTTTGGGGTTAGACCCCTACCAAAAGAATTATAAATATGTTACCCATATCATTGGTTAAATGGTTAACACAGCACTCTCTCACTAGACTGGCATGCCTCATCCCCAACCCATTAAAAGAACAAATATATGTGGATAGTCCGAACAGATAGTAAGAATGGCCACACCCAAGAAATGTATTTTTAATTTTCCTCAATGCCTAGGTTTAAAAAATTCATAGCACCTAAACCACAAAAATTATGTTGTGAAAAACTTTAAATTGTTTCAAGAGGAAAATACTTTCTCGCCATCTCCCATTGGGGGACTTTCCCAAGAGTTTCTGCAATTATAAAAACATCCCCATCCTCTTCTTCCATGGCCACAGCCCTCTAAGTCAGATTAACTAAGAAATTCTTGGAATGGCATTGCTTGTGAGACAGGGTTGATGCAAATCAAGATTAACAATTTATTTTAAAAATAACAATGAAGTCTTTAATTGTTGGACAAAAGCTTGGGTTTTATTTTATCTTATTATTTTAAAAACACAAATATTATTTGTTTATAATTTTTATTTTTAATATCTGACACTACAAATAGTGGTAATGTCACTTTTTTTATGTTTCTCTCAATTCATTTTTAATCATATCCAGGCCTATGTTGAAAATAAGTTAAAAATGTATCTTTAAGAGAAAAGAGAGCATGTTTTCATGTTCAGTAGGCTCAGTATTCTGGGAAATACGAGCTTGTAAGAGAAATAGCAAGGCTGGTTAAAAATATGGGAATTTATTAAAATATGTAGAATTTACTAAACCATTATAATTATTACAGGTTGAACCTACATTTATATCTAACTGTGAACTACTTGAACATTGCCTGATTTCCCACCACAATAAAACCATCTTTGACATGTGTTTGGAAATTATATTATGTAGGCCTATCAATAAAATGTTCAATTTTATAACAAATTTGATGGACCTCTGTTAATTAAATATAACTATCTGCTATGTGATTTCTTGACACTCATACTGTCAATTTTAGTTTCTTGTTATATGGCCTCACCAAAGAAACAGAACAGATTTGGAAATAGTTTAAAGAAATAAAAGATGCAAGAAAAAACTGTAAGTGATGCAGGATCTCTTCACTGATACATTAATACTTATCTTGGAAAATGAGAAGCGAGACAATTTCAAAACCCATTTTATTTCAAAGTTTAAATAAGTTTCAAAACCATGCACTTTTACCAGTAACTATTTTTATAGGGCATGAAGTTTTAGTTTAATAAATTCTTAATGTTCAGTTGATAAAAAATGGGATTACATCAACCCATGAGACTCAACACAAGGCTCAACACTAGCACTGGGGGTTGTACTTTTAAGATAGCAGGACAAATGCAAACCAGAATCCAGTGGCGGCTCGTAGCTAAAATTAGTGGGGCTGCTGCTTCAGAAAATTTCTAGGCTTTGTTTTAAAATTGTGTAAAAGGAAAAAAAAACATGTGTAAAGAGAAAATTTATTCAGGAACTTGATAAAATCTAAACAAAAAAAAAATTGTTCTTTACTTACTTTAACTTAAATTCTTACAGTTTAAGCTTGATCTATTCATTTAAAAATAAAATCCATTCTTCTTGTTATATTTTGCGTAAAAAGTTCAATAATTTTTTCCTTGATCTTTGAATGACAATTGAGGAAATTTTTCTCCATTGAAAGTACTGCAAACGCATTTAGTCTTTCTGTTAAATAAAATAACTGAAAAAAAAATGAATCAAATATAATAGCTGGAAGCAGAATAATAATCTAATTCTACACTTTATCACATTCAATAATATGGTACACGGTTTTTAAGCACAACACACGCTGAGAAAAAAAAACTTCCTTTTACCATCACGCCAGAGCCGGCACTGCGAGAGCAACAGTGCTTTCTCTACCTGGCAGTCTCGCCTTCCTCCCCACCCCCTCCTATGTGTGCATGGGCACACCAGTTAAACACTATGTCGCTCTGGCACTGTGAAGCGCACAGTTCCATACAAAGATTATTGTATCTTTTTCATAAACTGGGGGATGGCTACTGAAGTATTGACATTAAACTTAAGGAATATATATTGTACTACAAAAATAAAGAAAAAATTAAAGAAAAAAGGACTCATTATATTAAATGTTATCGATAATATCAAGTGGAAATAGAGGGTGCTGCAGTTCCGCAGTGCCTATACACGAGCCGCCACTGCCAGAATACCATAAATCTGTAGGCTGCCTCCCAGACCACTCAGCCACCATGAGTGCTATTCACTAAAATCACTGAGATGATAATAGTACTTATTGATTTAAATATAAATGCCATGTTTAGTAAATTTATATATAAATACAAATTTTGATATCTCATATTTGTATATATCAATTTAATTTATTAAAACTATCGTGTTTATGAATTTACAAAATTACACTTGGACATAGGGAATCAAACCTGTGACTCTTGGCTTAGTGCCAATACTTTACCATGGAGCTATCCAGCACTTGTCCCATATTCAGTGTCATTCTTCACTCTTAGTTAAAGGCACAGTCAGAGTATATGCCCTCTTCATAAAAAAACCTACTTTTTAATTATGTTTTAAATTTATTTATTATCAAAATAATTGAATTGTCTTATTAAATGTATTTATTAATAAAATAATGTAAAGATTTTAATATTGATGTGTTCCTTACAATACCTTATGAAGGGGTGGAAACTGTTTGACGGCTCAGGATAAAAAAACTCTCCTGTACTATGTGTTGACTGGTAAATTCATTACATAACAGCTGTCATAATCAGGTTGTGTCTTTATCTCACTCATCAAACAAAAGCCTGTGTCCTTGAAGGTACTTGGAGATATTAGTTACATATAATTAAACTTTTCCACATTATAATAAATATTTGTAGTTTATTTTTCATCACTTTTATTTTACAAATTGGCAAAACTCACCCAATTAATTCAAACAATGAAATGCATGTATTGACCACTAGAAAGTTCATAGTTTAAATTAAAAACTGATTACCTTATGTCACTGAATATTTTATAGCATAGGCCTACATTAACCTTAAATATTACTTACTGTTTAGTTGGGGTTGTAGTTTTTAAATATAATATATTTTTGGAAAATTCATTTATTAAAAAATAACTTAATTTAGGTTATATACAATTGTTGGTACCTATATACTATTCCTTATGTTAACAATATAAGTTATGCAGTTGAAAGTAAACCCTATTAAATAAATAACATTATGGTATATTTATATTTTATATTGTAAAATATTTTACTAAGTAGCTTGCTACAAGTTTTATTAACTATATATATTTTTTCGAAACTTATAAGAAATACTAAAGCAAAAGATACATGCATACATGTTTATAGTTACCTGACTATAAAACAGATTGAACTTACTGATATTAGTTTTGTGAAATAACTACATCATTTTCTGGATTTGTGTATGCATTTTTTCAAATACAGTCTGCAATTTAAATACCTAGCCCAAAGCAAACACACAGGGCCTATATTTATTTACCCATATCAAAAAATAACAAAATTCTTGGATATTGAAACATTTTCGTTCAATTGAGTATTATTTAGAGGCCTTTTATTGTTCTGTAAATAAGAGAAAGTAGGTTATAGGGGTTTCAAGGAAAATCATGCTTTCTTTAAAAGTTTTATTTAAGGCAGCTGCCTCGGTTAGGGAGAAAATATTGATCACTGTCAAACCACACGGGTTAACATAAAATGGTCTGTATCTTTTCTGAAACTACTTCTCTTTTCTGTCTAAGCTTATATTAACTCTCTTTTGCCCTTCACTTACAACCACCCTTTGGCATGTCAATACAAAAGAGGGGACAGAAAACTACAAAGCTTCTTTTCTCAAGGTAAAGAGGAATGCTCACTATTAGTTCTCAAATATCTTAACATTTTCTGTTGTGAGCCTATCAAAAAATTAAGTTGCATTTGTTGGAGGAAGGCTAGATCTCTTGCTCTTTTTCATAAAGCCTGATTTCATACCTCCTCAAACATTCTTAAAAAGTAATTGGCAATGAGCTAATGTCACATTTCCCACATATGTTTCTATTAATAAAACTTTAAGTTTATGGTTGTTAAGGAACAAGAGGCTGTTGGAATCTTTCAACTTTATTTTGGTGGGAACTATAGTTTGAAATACCGTATTGTAGAATTAAATATTGCGTTAAAGATGAACATCTGCGTGGCAATTTTTCGTCGTCCAAGGTGGCCCCCTTTTAAGAAGTCTTGATTTCAAATCTGTATTTGTTGAATTGTTTATAATTAAAACATTTACAGATATCATACCTGAAGCCAATCCTTGTAGATCGAAGAAGCCCTTGCACCAAACATGCTAGGCCCTCATAACATTTTTAACACTAATAATATGAATATTCAATAACAACCGCTACATTTTACAGGTATAAAACAAATTAAAAACATCACATGTTCTGGCTGCACCTTTGGCAAATGTTCTTTATTTAGTTTTGAAAAAATGGGCAGTCCTAATTACTGATGCTAATTTATAGTATGAAAAACATCAAGAATATTCTAAAATCACCCCACAAAACCTCAGGTAACTATAGGGGAGCCCAAGGGTTGCACGAAGCACGGATTTAAAAATGATGGCCTAAGGTATCATTCTTGTAATAGAATAAACTGCCAATGATGGGCAGATTGGGGTTCAACTGCCGGTTGGGTGTAATGAGGGTGATTTTTCCTAAATGATTTTCCACTCTTCCTCCACACAAATGTGGGTACACCTCTTCTAATTTCAGCCTTCCTCATTCCTAACACAGTATAACCTGAATGTATAGTAGGATGCAATGCTAAATAAACTACTTCATTATGTGTGTAATACTAATTAGAAGGTAAAAAAAACATGCTTTCATCGTTATTTAAGAATAACTTTATTTTAGGAACCTACCCACCTCAATGGCATAGTTGGCTAACGCGCTAGTTTCATGTAGAGCCAGACTGCCGAGGACGGGGAGATCGAGGTTCAAATCTCGGCCGGGTGAACTGGGGTGGTTTTCTTAAATGGTTTTCCACTCTCCATCCATGAAAATTCGGGTTCACTTCCTTTAAACTCAACCTTCCCAATTCCTAGCACATTAGCTTAATTAGTACTTAAGCGTGTAACTCAAAGGGTAGTAATAAATAATTTAGGAAACACTCCCGGTTCAGTGCTGACTACCAACAAACTGCCTACTCTAATGAGACAGGATGAGGATAATACATGCTTCTAAAACACCCTAGCACATCTATGAGTAGAGCTTGTTTACCCACATGGTGTGTGAACTGCCCCTAGTGCAGCCAGCTAGCATGGAACTTTGATCCCTGGGTCAGAATTGGGCATGCCACCCGCCCACCTCATTTTGTTGATAACAGTCCTGTTAACACATTAACAGGTAAAATATGGCTTCCAGGTCGATACCCTCCCTCATTCCGCTTCCCAATAAATCATTCCCAATTAAAAAGGAGCGGTTGATATATATTGACCGGGGAGGGCAGGGGAGAAGATCAATACCTGGGGAGGAATTAGAAAAAAGTTAAGGGGTAAACAGGGGGTAAAGGGTGAGCTAAAGGAAGGAGGGGTATAAAGTAGTCAATAGAAGATGGGAGGGGGTATAAAGTAGTCAATAGAAGGTGGGAGGGGGGTAAAAACATGAATCACTCATATTCTGATATAAGTGAAACACTAGGCCACTCTAATTCACTAAGAATATCATAACTAGTAATCTTTGGTGACCTAAAGGCTATTATGCACTGTGTATGGAAAATAAATTATTCACTTTAATTGTAGGTAGCTACATTTTTAAAAATACTCTAAGCTCTTACCAACAATTGAGGCTTACAATTCTCAGAAAAAAGCTTGTCAGAAATAAATATAGGAGAACAAGTTGAGAGTTTTATTTTTGTTCTTGTCTTAATATCCATCCAGGCTATACTGCATTTAATAACACCAACAGGGGTAGGGATGAGGAAGATAGGATTTAGAGAAAATGTACTTGCATTTGTATGAAGGGAAAGTGGGAAACCATTTAGAAAAGAAAAAAATGTCCTGAATATAAACACTGACCTTCTTGTAAATATAAAACTAGACCATATGAGACTGATGCCTTTGTCCTTGTGCCCAGAGGTGTAGGTTTTCCTTTTCTTGAAGTGAGCTATGAAATATTTTTGCACTTGTTTAAGTATCTTGATAAGGACAATGAGTGTGGCATGTTTGCTTAGAAGGATTCAACTCTGACAATAGCTTCTTTCGCATTTGATCCCAGTAGTTAAAGTTGCATTTTGTGTCAAAATAATCGCTGATTTTTTTTTCATCCACTCACGTGCAGACATGTGTATTTAGTAACAAATCTAAAAATATAAATACAAATGTGATTCTATTCTTGTTTAAAAGTTTTAGAACAATTTCCCCCATGCTCTCAGTTTACGCACCACTAGCAAAGTGAATGAGTGAGTAGCATGCACCACGTGTGTGTGTTTGTGTTAGGGAGGGAGGAAGGCATGTAATGACACTGACACGCAAGGGAGGGGGGTTAAGATGGTAGAGGGGGAGAATTGATCAGCGGCCGCCCAGAGCGGGAACAAGCGCCGGACGGGTGCGTTGCCCGTCCAGCTTTCCGAGTGAGGGATGGATGCGGGGGTGGTGAAGGACCTACAAGCTGCTCTCTTCCCTGTCTGCACTAAAGGTGGGTGAGGCTGTCGGACTTAAACATATTAAACTTTTTTCTTCTCCATTGATTGGGGGGTGTTCAACTGGGCGTGACGTTTGTAATGTAATAGGATGAGTGACGTGCTTTCGTCTGAAAGGTGATTGGTTTGATACTCTGCTAGGGTACTTCACACGCACTGGTTCATGAGCAGAATGGAACAAAACCCAATACAGTTTACCTTTCGTTACGGTAATTATTTTATAAATTAATTTTTACTTAAACTCTGTTGTAAGCAAATGTTTATTACTTAATATATTGAGCATTTATTTTACATATTATTTTTAGAGTGTTTTTATAAACAATAATATATTTTTCCTTCGTATTAATTTTTTATTTACATGTAAATACACTGACACATGTGGGTTTGTATATAATAATTACTTGTAGGACTTGTAATTATTTAAGATATTTTTCAGCTTCACCTTTTACTAATAAGTTAACCTATTTAAAAATATATTTTTGTAGAGTAAATTTATACCTACATGGGATTTTTCCTTCAAGAAAATAAGACAATGTAGACTTTATTTTACAAGTTTTATTTTATGTGTTTTACCAAGAGATTTAGAAACTACATGATTAGAAAAAGGGATTATTTTTCTATAACAGTCACAAAATGGCCAAGATGCATTTTGAAACAACTTCTTAGAGCTGTTTGGCATAAATTATTAATGCTTTATATATGACTCATAATTTTGGTGGCTTCAGACCTGAAGACTTTACCAATATTCAACGACAATGTGTTGCACTAGCAATCGAAGCAATCTTTGAAAATGTGGATGATGCATTGAAGACTTGTTGGAGTCCTATAAGGAAGAGTTAGCAACAAAAGAACGAAGCAGCTCACTTCAAATTCACAGGCTTCAACTGAAAAGCAGGATGATGATAATGATGATTCAGGAAAAGCATCACTTTGTAGCCTTATTGCTTTAAGTATGTCATCTGCTTTGCAGGACATTGAAAGAGGCTCACAAAAGTTAGATTAAAATGACTTCAACGTCGAGTGCAATGCTAGAGTTATTAAAAAAGAAAACAATCAATTGGCCCCTTACACTGGACTTCTACAAAAAAAGCAAAGTTTCAAATAGTAGGCTGTGAAAAAGTATTTCATCACAATAGAAAAAAAAAACATGAAATAAGAGCTTATTTACACGAGGGAAGGATCAGAATCATTATATGGCTAAAACTAGCTTTTCTCTCTTCACCATCTTCGTTTTTTTAGCCTCATGAAGATTAAGAATGTGTGTAGTGTAAAAATATATTATTAATACTTACGTGTTTGAAATATACACAACTCAACTATGATTTTATTGTTTTGGTTCTTGCCATTGCTTTATACTTACGTAAGTATACTACACAATTATTTTTCTCATTACAGTTTATTTTGCTTTATCTATTTACAGTATTATTTCATTATTTTAATACTTATTATTAAATTCTTAGATATTATTGTTTAAAAACAAGCTGTAGATAATATGTAACAAAAATAACTATAAAATACGTCAAAATATAAAGATATAGTGATTTTACTTAGGTCTTGTCAGTATCTACTGTACCTTTTAATCTCTATTTTCCCATTGTTAATATGTTCTATAACACTATTTTTTTTTTAGCTATGATTATATTCTGGAACACATTTACCACATTATTGGAGAACTCTCTGTTTATATTCTACATTATTTAATCAAATTAATATTTACTCAACTTATCGATTGAATAATTTGATTAATGTTTAAATAATTTAATGTGACACTATGAATGAATGAAGGCATTAAAATACCTATCCATACTTAGAAATAGTTTATGCCCAACCCAACAACTGAGATTTCCTTGAGAGAAACATAGGCTAATGAAATTTGTCACAAATATATTATTTATATTATATTATTAGCACCGCGTCTTACTACCCGTTCGGGTTATACGCACTTACGCTAATGTGTAATGGTAGGGTGATTGTGAGATG